>CAOLHI010002790.1:0-228928 GCA_948474755.1 Ctenosaura bakeri | reverse complement strand
TATAATCAACTGCTGAATGGTGCCAGAGCACTTAGGTATATCCAATTAATTCAATGGGTCTACTCTAGTCAAGACTAACAACAGAAGGTCATTGTTAAACAGAAGTAAAATAATGACTAACGATTGTAGATTAATACTGTATAAAAAAAAGATATAAATGCAGCACAAGTTTTAATGTGTAGGAAAATTTTTTTTCTAGTTTCCTACTGCTTTCAATATACCTAACAGAGAATAAGTTACTGGAACACAAAGATTTGACTGCTTTTTTTTTAACCACTGCTGCTAGACTAGAAATAGCTAAAAACTATAAAACAGGGCATCTTTCATCAGAAAAAAAGTGGAAGAGAATATGGGATGCATAGTTAATGGAGAATCTTACCGACAACATGAAAACATCAAAAGGACAAAATAAGACAAGTGACATTTACTCAAATGGTTTTCTTTTATTGAATATGTCAAAAATAACCCACACCAATTAAAACCACTAGCACATCACTAAGATTATAGCAAGACATCCTGCAAGAAAATCCACCTATGAACTGACTATTAACACTTCAGATACTTATCTTGTTTACACTATACTACATATTAATCATATTCATGTGTTGTTGATTTATTGATTAAGGAATTTATTTCTTGATTTGTTGATGAAATTCAATACTGACATCTTGTACTGTTGATTAATTTTTAAATAAAAATCATTTTTAAAAGCCAAAAAAATAAAGCTTTTTACTTTGTTTGGCATCACAATCACTACATTGCACTGTAATCATTGTTATGCTCAGCCTATAGTTGGAAAGTCCTTATAAGGAGTAGTTGAGCAAGTATGTAATTCTGGAGAAAAAACAACTCAGAGGTGATACGGTATACACAGAGTGCCCTCTGTATACGCAGGTGTTGTGTTCCAGGAACCTCCACATAAAACCAAAAAAGCAAATGCTCACCTCCCATTATCTTCAATGGATGTGAGGTGCGTGCGCTCATAGCAGTGCAGGCTCATGCCATTTCATCCATTGACAATAATGGACACAATGGTTTGTGCAGCCTTGGATTTGTGTATCAATTAAAATCAGTTAAATCATCAAATAACTTAGAGCTTTTCTAACCAAAGGAGACCTTTAATTTTAATTTTTTACTTAATTGATTGACTGAAGTTGAACTTTTCAGCATTAACTTAATTCTAGAATTAATTTATTAAGTTATTAATTGGTTAAATGACAGATCAACAAATTCTACAGTCCCTTGTGTGAGCGTATATGTGTCTTCAAGTAGTCTGTCAACGTATGGCAACCCCATGAATTTCATAGGGTTTTCTTAGGCAAGGAATATTCAGAGGTGGTTTTGCCAGTTCCTTCCTCTGGAATATACCCTACAGCATCTGGTATTCATTGGCATCCTCCCATCCAAGCAGTAACTAGGGCTGATGCTGTTCAGCTTCCAAAATCAGACAGTATCTGGTTCCTTTAGGGTATTTAGGCCTCACTGTGCCTAACAGAATTATAAAGCTCTTCATCTTGAGACTTTTGCTGTGTTCCACCTGGGAATCAGTAAGTGAAGAGTGCAAATAGATGAAATAATAAGGACAGTGGGAAAGGGAGAGCAAGGGAAGGGCCTTTGTTAGAATGGATGAGAAATGGTATTTCAAAAATTGATGTAGCTGTTCTCCTTTCCAAAGCTCAAAACAGGGATGGTGTGTATGTGTGTGCAGGATAAACAATGGATGGCATTTTTCTGCTTCATTCTCATTGTCTTTAACAACAGTGATCTAACTTAAATAGAAATTTAGAATCCATTTAATCATTACATTTCCTTCTAATGTATATGTACTTGCATTAGATTTTTTTAAAAGTTTTTAAACTATTGACTAGATGCATTAACTTTTTCCAGCTGGCTTCCCTTGCTCTATGAAGGACAGTCAAAGGCCAGTTCAGTACTACACTGTTATAATGTTATTATTCCACTTTTAACATCCTATGGAACCTTGGAGTTTGTAGTTTAGGGAAGGGCATTCAGATTTCTCAGCCAGAGAGCTCTTTGGCCTCAGTAAACTACAAACCTCAGAATTCCACAGGAGGTTGGAAGTAGAATAATAGCACTATAACAGTGTAGTGCAGAAAGGGCCAAAGAAAACACAAAGGAAACTTGTTTCCTGCTACTCTGGAGGGTAGGAACCCAACAAATTGGTTTAAATAACCAGGTTTCAGCAAAACAGGTGGTGATCAACCATAAAATTACATGATCAGGCACAAAAAGTTGGGTTGAATAAGGAGCAGTTTAGTTTATCTAACTTTATGTAAGTTGCTTGGCCTAGAAATGGAACAAGAGGGGGGCCCATCCTGATGTGGGTCCAGCTGAGTCTCAGGTGCCAACCCCCACAACAACCTCCTCAGTCTTTCCTTAGGTAAAGCACCTAAACCCTGAAGGCAACTCAAATAATACGGACTTCTTCCTGGTCCAACTTAATTGAAAGATAACCCAGGGACTCCCACCCAAGTTGAAGAGTCTGAATTCCAGTGTAGCCGCAAGGGTAGCTTCTTTCCCTGCCCCTTGGGATGCAGGACCCTAAAAGGGGCTCCAGAGCCCTACCTTACACCAAAAGGGTGTTAAAAGGTGATAACTGAAGTCTTAATTCTGCCTCCGCCCACTACCTGCCACAGACAAGGAATAAGCATCTGTTTAGTCCCTTTTCCCCACCAGGCCAGCCAAGGAAGCCCTCACCCACTGTTGCAGCTCCCCCAGGAACAACATCCCCCCCCACATCTGACAAATAAATGCTATCCTTTCTGTAGAGCTCTGGTCATTGGAAAATAATACTGTGGTAAGGAATAAGGTAACCCAAACCCCTACCCAGAGCAGTGCAAAGTTCATCATTAGCCCTTCTGTGGACCTGATCAATGCATTTGGGATTACCTGCCCACTGCCAAACTTGACAAGGCAAAAATGGCAGGCCAACGACTTTCTATAGTTTGAAAATCCTTTAATGTTTGCAAAATTAGGGCCTTGCCCTTCAGCAAGGCTGAGTCATTCCCATCAAAGTGAATTAATAAACTCCTGGAACTCCCTAAGTGTGGCCTTATGAAGTCCTAAAAAGGAAGACACCCTCCTATTGAAGTCATCCAACTTCTCTAGAGGCAATCGCCAATGCTGCTGTAAGATATCAATCTTGATACATAAGGAAACCAAAGAAGTGACTGACCCCTCAGTCTCTTCCTGAGCTAATGGTACCCTAACTTCTCCATGAGGGAATAAAATTCCCACATTAACAGAGTGCACTGGCCAGAGCCAGCTTTACCAACAAACAAGAAACCACCTAAATAATGACTCACCTCTTTCAAACCCTATCTAAACTACAGCACCCACTCAAGAAAAGTGCTAAACTTCTCAAATGCACTGCAAGATACTGAACATCCCATCAGGAGAGCCTGATCCATGCAAATATAGCTGATCCCACCTAAGTGCTTGGCCTAGTGCAAGGTTCATTGCAGTCCACATGCGAAACATTTTGTCATAATTTAGCCATAATGAGTCTGCAAAGTCACAATGGCTTACATCCATATAATGGATTAGGACTTACGCTCTCCAAGGCTGAAACCTATCTGTGATCCCTGCATAAATACAACATCCAGAAAACCAATTACATCAATTCCTGTCAATCTTCTTTTTCCTTACTTTATCCCTTTCCTTTTCGTCCACATTCTTTTTTCTCTAGGTCTCTGCAAAGCAAAGAAATCTTTTCCAAAATAGGAAACAAATGATCTCTCAAGGGCATATTAAGATCCTCTGAAAGGATCACCCCCTAAGCTAGACCACCAGAACCACTAGTTGAAGGCTGCTGCTGAACACAAGCAGTGCTGGCCGGCCATTGCTGAACAGAACTTCAGAGTAAGCCATCTGAGGCATTTGATGAAAATAAGAGGCAGCATAAGGAGACACAGCAGGTACTGTATTCTGCAATCCAGTCTTTCCTTGGTTAGAAACAAACCTAGCAAGCTCTGCAGGAGCCCCTAAACTAGCAGAAAAGCTAACTACAGGAACAGTAACTGCAGGCAAATCCACAGGCACTCCAGACACCCAAAGGCCACATACACACACTCACAGACTGTTCCACGCTAATATCACCAGTTCTGGTGTCCCCCCATTGTGCAGTATCAGGGCACTGTGCAGTGTTGGTGCTAAACTCAGCTGATTGAGGTTGGCTACCAGCAGCTTCCATGATCTAATGGGCCACTATCTCAGGCTGATCTCCTCTCACTGCCTTGTCACAAAAGTCACCAGTGTTCCTTCCGTTCCTTGTCCAGCACCTCTAAATGAGACGACACCATCTGATTAAAACTGTCCTTATTGGCTTTCTTAGTCACTTCACCTACCTGCTTATTCTGAGCCCTACGCTGCTCAGTCTCCAAAAGCTTAGCCAAAATGAGTGCCTTTCATCCATCCCTCTTTCTTCATCAGAAGAAACAGGTGTAACCAGGTGGGCGTTTAACAGGAGTCCTCATGGCAGAAGCCTTGCCCTTAGACTTGTCACTGCCCTTCTTGGAAACCACGCCTGAACTCCAACCCAATTCAGGCTCCTAGTCCAAAATTCAAACCACAATTGATTATGTAAACAGCACTGATCTAAAGCCAACCTGCAATTGCAACAATACAGGGATATAACTGTACAATAATCAATGACCAGTAACCTACAAGTATGGTACAGATCAAATTTCTAGCACCCTTCAAAAAATAACCAGGACAAATAACAATATCAAACTGTACTTATCAAGCACAGAACCAAAACCGACTGTCACTAGGCACTTAATATGCCATCCAGCCAGTGATCTGCCAGCAGGGGGCAGTACTTAATCTGTCATCCAGCCAGTGATGTGGGGGACAGGACTAATGCCAACCCAGGCATTTGACCCAGCAGTGACCTAATTATAAAAGGGGGACAGGTAATCTAAAAGGTGCGCTGAGAGGAAGGAAAACAGGACTAAACTACTCCAACCTCAAGCCGCTAAATATACCCTGCCCCAAGGAGCAAATATACACAGCTCCAAGGAAGAAAGTAGATTAACTAGACCTACACACAAAATGGTGGCTGCAAACACCAAAACAAAATGGTAGCATCCCCTTCATTGCTCCAAAAAATGTCCACCAAGAACTAAGACAAAATGGTGACACCCGCAGTAAAAACTAGACTAATGTCAGCACCAGAAATCAGTCACCTGGAAAAGCCTAAATAGCTCTTATATCGACCAAGCTAAACTATGACATAAAACACTCCTCAAAGTTAAGTTATTATAACCATGATGACTGAAAAAAACAGAAGAAAATGGTGGTGCCCACAGATCAAGAAGCAAAAAAAATAAAAAAATAAAAAATAAAATCTCCGAAAGTCCCATCTACAAGAACAGTCGGTAAAAGCCTACAACAAAATGGCCACTCCCTGTAAAAAGCTACTAGAAAAATCACAGCCAAATGCTGAGAATCTTATAATTGGGTGAAGCAGCATGTGCGATCACCAAAACCAGCATGAACCTTAAATTCAGCACGCAGGGGAAAATCTACCACCCCAGAGGACAAGGAAAAGAACAAGACAGCCTTCCAAGACCTCACCATCCTTCATCACTGAAACCCACATAAAACAACTCACAGCACAGTGCAAAACAGCTAAACAGCTGTTTCAATGTAAGTTCCAAGTAGAATGCACACACACACAAACACACACACACACACACCAGTCGAACAACAAGGTAGCCAACACACCCAAACACACCGTTCTTTTGCCCATGCACCCACACAGTAACAAATTGCCAGCCACAAACCATCAACAAGCCCACTCACCACACAGAACAAAAATCCACAGATCACCCACCAACATGGGAGGAAAATAGCAAGTAGAATCAATCCTGCTGAAAAGCAAGCACCAACTATCACAGCTAGCAAGCACAAACACACACACTTGATTGAAAACAGCCAGCGCTCCCCCATGCATGCCTAATCCCTAAATGGAAGTAAATGCATGCCTACATACCCACAACCACTCAAACTCCAACCAAACACAAGCAATAAATCAAAAACAATTAATTCAATGGGCCAACAAATTACTGATAGATGTGTCCTCTTCCTACCTTGCGCTCCGAAAATCAAAGAGGGCATGTGATGGGGCAATCAGGGTTAACTAGCCTGCTGTCCCACCCCATTATGTACAGTGATCTGGCACAGGATGCCAATCAATGAATGTTCTGATCTCTTCCATGTAGCCCACCAAATGATTACCCTCCTCAGCAGTGACGCTAGTTATGCAGATCCTGGTAAGCATAGGAAGAACTTTCAGGTAGTAAGAGCTGTTCATCTACAGAATAGATGGTCTAGGAAGGTGGTGAGCGTTCTTTAGTTATTCTTTTTAAAGTGGAGGCTGTATGGCCATTTATCAGCGATGCTTTAGGTGTGGATTTCCTGCATCACTATGGAGGTTGGATTAGATCACTTCTGAGGACATTCTGTTACCCTGTATGTTGGGGGTCCCGGGAGGGGCGCCAAAATAACCAAACAACAACACAAGATGGGAAAATTAAGCTCGAGCACTCTCTTAAGCTAACGAGAGGCAGGGTAACTTTAGCTAGGATCTTGTACCCTATGTCTACGGCTTCAGGTCAGAGAGCGTAGCCAGACAAGTTTTAAAGTAACAAAAAATAACATTTTATTGAGGACAAACAACACAAAAGACACGACATACACGAACTAACTGAGACATAGAAATAGAGAGTTTTGGGGATGGGTAATACGACACCTGGTCTCGTAGTCCTGGAGAGAAACTGAAGTTGCAGGGAAGAAAGCTCAGCGCGGTTCACTGAGGGGAGCTCACTGGACAAACCGACAGCAAGGCGGGATGGAAGTCCAAGGCGATCCAAGCAGTCCAAAAGGGAGACAGACTCAATTATTGAGAACTGAGGGGAAAACTTCACTGGACAGAGCGGCAACAAGGCGGGATGGAAGTCCAGTGTGATCCGAGGAGGACTAGAAAATGGGGACTTTATAGGGTGGATTTTACCTACAGGCTATGCCATGCTCGGTGAGAACAAAGGAAATTTGGAGCTGGACAAAGGCACTGGAAAAGGTCAGGTTTTGCATGATGAGCTTAGCGCTGGATGACAATAGTATGGCCAGTATGCTAATGGCTCAACATAAAGGAATGGCTTGGCACTCGGCCATGCGTCTTTGTATAGTTTCGCGCTGAGCAAGTCTGGTTTGCAAGAAGGTTTTCACTGAAGCATTGGAGAGGCTTTAGTTGCCTGCCTAAATGAGGTTTGGAATTTACATCCATTGACGGTCGCGCCTAATACATGCTTGTCCGGTGGACCTCTGCAAACATGTGGAGTAGGGTGGCAGAGAAAGGTCAAGTAAAGGCCAAATTATTTGATATCAAAAGGATATCTAGTGGTCTCACCAGACATATCATAACCGCAGTAACAATTCCAACTCACCACTTCTATGGTTATATGAAAACTGAGGCTACTAAAGATTGGTGTCTTCAAGCCACCTCAGTTTCTCTGTGCAATGTACACATTAGGGGATCCTGTTGTTATTGTCATCATCATCATCATCATCATCATCATTATTATTACTACTACTACTACTATCATTATTACTGTTGTTTCTTACCAAATTAAAATACAGCAACAAATAGACACATAACACAGTTAAAAACACAAATACCAACTCAAAATACATAATCAGTTAAAAAGGCATAACATCAGTTAAAAAAACATACCACATTAAAAACAATCAATTCATAATTTAAAAATTTGTAATTTCAAAACCATCTGAATAAGTCTGACAGAAGAGCTTAGATACACTAACTTCATAGCTGGGAAGGAGTGATGGGACTCAAAACTTAATAAATGATCTCATTAATACACATAATCTCTATTTGTATATCACTAGGATGTCCTGGGTTTTATATTTTGATGGTATTCTATCTTAATTATACTTAGATTCTCTTTTGAATATTTTATTTCTTGCGTGTGTTTTCTTTATTATCAAGGCCCTATTTTGTGGGAGTTCTTATCACTAGGAAGTCAGACATTTTATTTATTTAGTTAAGGCTACTTGCAATCCAGAAAATGTAATATTTTCTGCTCCTGATAGCCTGGTTTCAGAAGAATGTTCATTAGTAATTCCCACTAAATTGATTTAGGTCATGAAACAGCCATTCAATGATAATAACGTTTGGATACTGTTGAGCTGGCCCCTGTTTGAAGCAGTCAAATAAAGCATTGGGAGACTTCTTCCTCTATTACCATTTTTCTGAAACATTGAAGGTATGCCTGGAAGGATTTAGGTGGGAAATGTGTGGGAGTCTGGGATAAGGAGCTGCTCAGTCAGATTTTAATACATGGCAGAGTAAAGCCTAATTCTGGAAGGAAATCCCTGTTACAACAAAAAGAAAATTGCAAGACAAATGATACACCAATTTATTGAAAATGGCAAGTGGAAACAGTGATCTGTGGTCAGTGAAAATTCACTACTATCTTTAAGTAATCATGTTCTTTTTTTTTTCTTTTGAACACAACAAGTTAGGTTTTTAATTTATACCCATTGTTGGAATTCCAACTGCAGAAGTGAGTGAGTCTTAAGGAACAAGCCCCCTGCTTCCACTGAAGTCAAAGCATTCTCCACAGTCTTGCACAAGCTGGAACATGTCCAGAGGAGGGCAACCAAAATGGTGAAGCATCTGGAAGCCATGCCTTATGAGGAGTGGCTTAGGGTGCTAAGTATGTTTAGCGTGACAAAAAGAAGGTTAAGAGGTGACATGACAGCCATTTTTAAGTACTTAAAGGGATGTCATGTTAAAGATGGAACAAGCTTGTTTTCTGCTGCTCCAGAGACTAGGACACGGAGCAATGGCTTCAAAGTGCAAGGAAAAGCAATTCCACGCAAACTTTAGGAAGAACTTCCTGATGCTAAAAGCAGTTTGACAGTGGAATATGGTGCCTCAAGGTGTGGTGGAGTCTCCTTCTTTGGAGGTTTTTATACAGAGGCTGGATGGCTGTTTGCTGGAGGTGCTTTGAGTGTGTGTTCTTGTATGGCAGGGGGTTGGACTCAATGGCTGTTGTGGTCTCTTCCAGCTCTATGATTCTATGATCTGACAGCAGTTAACAACAACAATAATTTGCCTGGTGCTTATGGACTGAATTTATAACAGTAAAAGGGGGGCTTATATATATATATATATAAAAACGCCATTAGCAGTATCATTTTCATTCAGTCTGAGCGCCTATCTGGATATTTTCCCTCCTCCAAAAGTTTCAAATTTCTTACCATTTTGTTGTAGGAAATCAGGCTGTTATTCCCCCAAGGAAGCATTTCTATAGTGAGAAGACCACATTTTTTGTTGACAGAGGATATGTGACCATTCCTTCAAGCTACTATATCTGTTACTATTGCGAGTGCATCATACATGAAATATGGCTGAGAAGTTACAGTGAAGGTGAGGGTGGGATTGTAATTTTGATAGTGTTGGATACAGAAAGTGGGAAGACTGAAATGGACCCTTACACTGAAATGTTTGCTTGTACAACATGTACAACATGGTCATTTTACACGTTAGTATTCATAGGTAGATTTTTTGACTTGTTTTCACATGACCTTTCATTTGACTTAAACCATATCTTCCCTCTCTACTATTCCCAAGTTGCCACTCTTTTTAGTAGAAATTGTGTCAATGGTTTTATTTGGCCAGCCCAAAAGGTACCAAATTCTATGTGAGATTTTATGACCTTCAGATCTCTTTGACAGGTAAGATGTTACATAAAGCAGGCAGAGGAGGAACCTATCATAGCTTTGTTCTGGGAAAGAAAGCATGTCACATGCCTAAGGTCACCCAGCGGGATTTCATGGCTGAATGGGGAATTGAACCCTGGTCTCCAACATTGTAGTCCAACATTCAAACTACTACATCATGCTGGCTCTCAATTAATGATCTCTGTTTAGACACAATTTTGCCACTATTGCCATGACTGTAACTCACCCTCCAACCTAGTTTTCCAGGCATCAGCTGCATGTGGAGAAGGAGGTCCATTCTGCTGATGATCAGAGCATGGTTGAATGATGTTTCCACCATGTGGGGAGTGGGGAATCAGGTCAGGAGAAGTTATTTAGTTAAATACTTAGCTCTTTATAAGCTAATTCAGGATCACATTGCACTTTTCAAATCAAAAGGAACATTTTCCAAATGCTTTCAATAGGTTAGTAGGGGTCAAGTGGGGATTTTGACACATTTTTACTCTCTCTAGGCCATTTGAATTGTCCTGAAAAACAGCATTTAAAGTAATATAAAAACAGTTTTGATCTCAACTTATGGTCATAGTTTCATTGTGTCCTGGTCAAATGAAGGTGTTGTTAAAATAGAGAAGAAAATAAAACATCACTCTTTCAGCTCATGCAAAAACAGAGAGAAACTGAGAGAGGAAAAGAGGGAGAGGCAATGATTCTAGTTTTTAAGAAAGTTACATTTCACACAAACTTTTAAAAATTGATTACACTATGGTAGATTAAATTCAGGTAATCCATTTACCTGCCACACAGGCATAAATTCTTAATCCACCCCCAAAACCTTTTCATGGTGCTGGCTGTCAAAGGGTTTCTAAACCTGAGAATTTGACTCATGCTGCTAACCTCTTCCAGTAGTCTTTCACTGTGCTGTTCCATGGGGGCAAAGTAATATAAAGTAAAATTATAGAGACTTTAACTTTCAGAGCAATAGAAATGTGAACAAAATCTTCTCCCTACTCAAGGAGACTTGCTGTGTAGGTATATGCAGTTAACCCTGAATAATGACATCAACTTAGCAACATCAGAGCAAGCCTCAGTTACAGGAACTCAGTGGGAGGGTTTAGCTTTGGAAGCATGGGGCCTGGGCAAAGGGGAGAGAGATGAAAGAACTCTAACTTGGGTCATCATAAGTATATCACTACAATATTAAATGTTTGTTGGGTCAGACATGGCAACTTGTGTTTCAGAACAGATAAAAGAGTGTCATACAGACCAAATTAGATTGCAATACACTCACTATATGTCTGTAAGTAGAGGGCAACCTTGGGGTCATAGAGCAGATTGGATCCCCCCTCCCCCGCTCAAAGTCAGACAGACTGTATCCTCCACCTGTCCTTTCTCAATGCCATGCCACTTTTTCAGCTATTTTTAAAATATCCTAGTTTTTCTTTCCTCCTCCCACTTTCTCCCTTTGTGCTCAGCTTACTTCAATTGCTGCAAACTGAATTCAAAATGCAAAAGTAGTTTGTAACTCAGCAGGGGGAAGAAGAGAGGAGGGGGGAATCTTACCTTTCCCAGGCAGAAGCAAGGTTCAGCAGCAGCTCCTGCATTGTGAATTCTTCCTCATTAATAAGTTTTGCCATCTGGAACATACTCTGAGGTTGCTTGACCACATTTGTCCCAGGTTTTGCCTGTGAAATGTTGGAGGGTATGAGAGAGGTACAACTTTGGTGGGAAAGATCCAACCTCAGATGCATTCAGGGGCCTTGCTGCATCAGTGTCATACTGAGTTTACTTCCAGCGCCCCCCCCCACCAAGCCTGACTTCTACCCTTGAAAAGGAGCAGGAAATTCCCCAGCGTTCACTAATTCTCATACTGCCACCACCCACTGAATTCTGCATATACTTTTACTTGTAACTGAACAGGACAGTGGGACCCTGTCAGTGGATTGCCAATCTCTATGCTTAAGGATCTTTCCCTTCCCTCCTCCTTCTGAGTGAGAGAAGTCCTATCTAAGCGTGTACCGAAGAATGGCGTGGGAATGGAGAGGAAACAGAGGTTTTACAGAAAAACATTTATTTCAAGGCATGCAAATAAACAAGACAATAATACACATGAGAGGCTCCCCCCTCCCAGGTACGCTTAAGTTACAAGTAGTTATAAAAACAGATACATTCTTAAGATCAGCCAACCTCCAAAATAATAAAAAGCCCTAACGTGACTAACTACCTAATATTCTAGCTACTCACATTCAGGTTCACAGGCTTAGATACTCTAAGAGAAGAGTGAGGCCAGGAGGCGAGGCCTAGGGCCTGCAGCCTACTACTGGCACAGATCCCATCTCCAGGAGGTTCCTTTGTTGTCTCCCTGCCACATGGTCTCTCAAGGATTTTTATAACTTTTCCTTCGAAGCATCTCGAAGATGTTCACCTCTTTCCCCTTGATTGGGCAATTCTCTCCCCGTGACCTGTGAGGCTGACCCACAATAAAAATGTAACCTAACGCCAACATCTCATTAACCCTTGGTTTACCTGAACAGGGAAGTATTCCCCCTCAGCCAAGTCTAGATAATGGGAAGCCCCATTATCGCAATCAGTACAAAAAAAATGTGGTAGATTGTGAGAGGTTATGGACTTGCAGCATTTGAAGCTGTTCCTGTTGTAACAGCCCCACGCACCCCCAAGACTGATATGGTTTAATTGGTGAAATATTATTTAATTGGCAAGTACAATCATTGGCATTGATATAAAATGTAACCTGAAGTAACTGGAAGGTCAAGCTGGGAAGAGGAAAATTAGGGACTGAACACATGTGACTGGAAAGCAGGCCAGCGGACCCCCTCTAGGCATAGCTGAACTCATTGTCAGGCAGATTACCAAGTAAACTCTAGAGACAGGCTTAAGCTGAAGCTGGAACATCTCTGAGCATACAATGGTCAAGGGAAGTTGCCACAAAACAGTGATTGATTTAACCCTGGACATTTCCCTGCATTGTCCCCAAACTTCTCAACAATTACTAAGCTATTACAACAGCCATAACTCCTTGCCACCCAACAATAAGACCATTAACTCTGTCTGGACGCCATTGCCAATGTTGCAACTTCCATTGCCTACTTGGCTAGGAGAGTCATTCACACTTATGCCTCCCAGGCACATTTTGGGTATATAAGCCCTCCATTTTGAGCAGTCCGGAGCAGTACCTGAAATGCCGGACACCACTATGTCACTCTGAATTCTGATTTGGTCTGCCCCTAGACACAAGTCTAACCCACTCCACTGCTTCTTCGCTACTCTTCTGGAATGGTAATTATAACCTAAAAACCTTGGCCTCACTATCCATAATTTTTCCTCTCTTTAGCCTTTGGTTAGCTCTTGTGTGAATGTGTGACTGTTTGTATCTTATGTGCATGTGTGAGTGAATTTCCTTCAGTAAAACAGATTGGCAGAGTCTAACTCCCTGCCTGTGCCTCACTGCCAGCAAGGGAGAGGAGGCAAGAATATTTGCTGTGAGGAAAAGGCAGCGAGGAATGTCCAATACAACAACTATTAAGGAAACTGCAGAGCCGAGCCAGGTCGAAGTCCAGTCCAACAGTCTAGAAAGCAGAGGTCCATCCAGAGGGGTCGAGGTGTTGTAAGAGTCAGAGATCGAGACCCACGGAGTGGAAATTCAAAGTTTATTCAGCTGGCTGGGTCTCGGTGGAATTGCTTCCAAAAGACCGAGCACCCCCCTTTGAGCATTGTTTAACAATTTATACAGTCTTTGGTACAGTGTCATCATTGTTCTACAGTTTACACAATAGACCATTCTGCTGCTGCACATTCCTAATGTTGCAAGTGGAATTCTACATTACTTTGTTTCTTCTTCCCTTTTCCTCCTCATTCAAAAGGAGCCAGAACACAAGGATGGTGAGGTTTGCAAGAAGCAAGCCACGCTGACAGACCTAAATAGCCACAGAGACAGATGTTACTTGTTATTGCTTCCTTAATCTAGCCAGCGCAGCTTCCCTCTGAGCTGCCTGCTTCAGCCTCCTTTGTGACTGGCAGCTAAGGGGCTCAGGTGATTGTAATTCTCCCAAATCACTGCTGGTTCCCTCTTCCTCTGGAGCTGGTTGGGGCAACTCTACCTCTGCTTGTCCTTCAACTGCTGGGAATGTTTGCAAGTTGGTTTGGTCAATCCTGGCTCTATTCCTGGCACAATCAGTTGTTCCTCACCCTCAGAGCCATCATCTATCACACACATTTTTGGTTTACTTTTGAATCTCTGGCTGGTTCTTTCCTGCAAAGACCCCATAAACATTGGTAGAAGGTCTTGTTAAGTTACCCCTCTCTTGCAGGCCTCCTAATTTTGAGCTAATTAATTCCCCACTGTCATGTGGAGGTACTGGTATCATGAGTGGACCCCTGAGTCACCCACATTTTGGAATAACACTGTCTTCAGCTGCCACCACCCATACAGTAGGAGAGGTATGTCAGTCTGGGGCTGATACACATAATTTCCCTCCTGCTGCTTTTAATGGGAGAGAAATTCTCATAAGAAAAGCTGAACTGCAGTGGAGGCTTCCTGCTCTTCCTCCCTGCCCTCAGAGGCCATAACTCCAGCAGGTCTTTGGATAAGGTGGCTCCCTCCACTTTGAGATATTTCTACCTCCAACTGTGGGACCGATCTGCCTGTTGCAGTTATATGTGTATACACCTTCAAGTCATCTGTTAACTTATGGCAGCCTCATGAATTTCATTGGGTTTTCTTAGGCACTACTAATCAGAGCTGCCCCTGCTTAGCATCCAAAATCAGATAGCATCTGGTGCCTTTAGGGTATTTAGGTTGGTTTAAGCAAAGTGAGAGTTAGCCGGGACTAACCTGAGTTACTTAAGTTACATTAAGATTTCAACAGAGTTTATGAGAAACAAATACAAAGTGGATCAACCTGACATGTTATGTTATGCTATGCAAATACATACCCACCAACATTTCATAGATAAAATCTGAGATACATATGGCCAAGCAACACCAGGGTGTGGTCAAGATGGCTGCAGTTATTAAGGAGGAAGCACAAACAAGCTAAGAAAGTTTGCAGCAGTTTGCTTTTGCTTGAATTTACAGGGACGGGAAAGATGCCACCCCCTTCTCTCCTCTCCCTTCTGCTGAGTTAACTGAATGCAAACTACTTTTTGATCTTCAAGCTTGCAGCCTGTAAAGTGAGTGAGCACAAGAGGGAGTAGGAGAGAGATTTTAAAAGGAATTGAAAAAAATGGACTGACAGAGGATTAATCAGGACTGTCCCTGCCAAATCAAGACAGTTGGAGCTCATATAAAAGTCCTTACGTTCTGAATTTTCATGTGTGAATATTAAGAACTCCCAGTTGAAAACAGGCATGTGGAGGCATTTCCTTGGTCAGTCTGTAGCATCTATTTTTACATCTTTAGCAAGTTAGGGTCACTGCCTGCAATCACTGATATTACTGCTGAGGTTCTGGACTTTCACAGATTTTATCTGATGTTTTTTAATATCTACATATGCAAGTAGGCCTTCTCCTATGGATTAATTATTGTTACCAAAATGCTACTTAAAGGGGAAGAGCACTGCTAGAATAAGTACAGTCCTCCCTCCACATTCATGGATCTGACCTTCGTGCATTGATTATTCACAAGGCACCCGCTTGTCTCTCCCCACTCTCCCCCTCTCATTTTTTTTACCTTTTTCCTGGGCAGGCCACACCTTCATTCTTCTACCTGGGCAAAAGGCAAGCGAATGGGAGCGGGAGCCCCATGCAAGGAGAAAGATGGCACATGTAAGCCTTCCCCCATTCTCACCCTCCCATTCCCTTGTCTTCTCCTGGGTGCAAAGAAGGAAGGGAGCACACCCAGGCAAAAGGCAAGAGAATGGGAAAGGGAAAATGGGGGAAAGCACGGACATGCCTTCTCTGCGCACAGGGCTGCTCCCTCCCATTTGCTTGCCTTTTGTCCAGGCACATGGAAGGAAAGCAGGTGTGCCTGAACAAAGTGCAATGAATGGGAGGGGGAGAATGGGAGGGAGGCAGGTGCACACCTTCTCTGTGTGCATGCCTTCTCCCCTTCCATTCACTTGCCCTTTGTCTGGGCATGGAGAAAGAAAGCACACACACATAGAGGCAAAATGCAATGGAATGAGAGGAGAGAGCACTAACTTGAGTGGGGGGAATTATTTGCATTTTTTTATTTTTGCAGAGATTCTGCACCCCGAATCCTTACAAAAGTTGAGGGGTCACTTCTTACTCAGAGTAATAAAATATACTCGAGCAATATTCTCATTCCACCAACTCCTGCATAATGAATAGGAAAGGTGCTGATACAACATCATGCTAGTGTGCAATACCAGCTTGATTTTCTTTCTCACTTCTTATCCTGAGCTCTCAGCATCATCTGAAAAATGGCTCTGGAGTTTTTCTGGTTCTCCAGAGCAGATTTCTTTTGAGATGCATGACAACTGCAGTGGGGAAGTGAGATTGCCTCCCTCTTAGTTCCACCAAGGGGAGCAGTTCTGTTAGCAGATGTCTCCCATTGGACAGAGGCCCTAGACATTTGCTTCTTTTTAGGATAACACATTTCAAAATGCTCCTGTTCCAGGTTTGCAAGTATTGGGAAAACATTGTCACTTTTCTCCTCCTGTGTGATTTTTAATATCTTTGCCTGATGAAGAAGCCAGTGAAGCTTTGAAAGGTTGCATGATGCATTTTGTCCATTTTGTCCAGCCTGTAAAAACCAACCAAATACAAAAAAACCAACCAAATAGGTAATGTTATATAAATGCATACTCTCGAGCATTTCAGCTCTTTTGTGGATTTTGGATTTTATTGTAAAATACTGTATGCTGTGTATGAATAGGCTTAGTGATAGTTCTTTCAGCATACAACAGCCTCCATCTCTTCACTGACACTAACGGCACACTCATGTGTGTCTACTGAGAAGTAAATCCTATGGAATTCAATGGACTTACTCCTAGGCAAATGCATGTGGGAATCATGTCTGCATTTCTGACCTTGAGTAGTGCTGGCTGGAATGGATATGTGCTATTTAAACTATTTAAGTATTATATACATATATATATATGTATTGTGTGAGTGTACATGTTTGTATATGTACATTATATATGTACATATGTGTCTTCATATTCTTATCAGTTCTTTGTTTCTAGGGAATCTGCTATGAAATATTACAGCATTCTTATTTGGTAATTTTTTTTAGCTTCCAAGACTGGAATCCTTTCTCAATGAGGCCATTTATACTTTTTTAAAAAATACAGTAGTTCCCCTTGAGTTATTTGCCTGAGCATCTGAGGGAAAAAAAAGGTTAGGGTAGTGAAGAAGAAAGCAAAGAGCCACAAGGGAAGAGAGAGACAGAGACAGAGACAGAGAAACAGAGAGAAAGATACATTTCTTCTTGGCATCAGATTGCTTCCAAATTGAATCTGAGCATCTATTTTCAAAAGACCTCCTGCAGAGCCAGCCTTTGTGTCCTCCGAACTCAAATCCATACAGCATGTAGAGAAGAGAACAGCATCTGTCTAGTTTTGCTCTCATCTCTTGTCAAACAAAAAAGGATTCATTTCCTTCTATCAGGCAATGCGTCATAGCTCACACTTTTAGAAAAGGACAGACTGCCACAGTACTTTCCTCTCATCACTGCTTGCAGTTCATTAGGATAAAAAGAACTCCCTAAACGATGGTCTCCCCTCCCTCCTCTGCTTTGTTGTCTCATCAGCATCCTGTTAATCCAGATAACCTTTGAGTTTTATGGGCTTGTTTTTGTAATTAAGCTCCATCATGCTTAAGCTTACCCAAGGCCTCACTGCAAATGGATGTTTAGACACTTTCTTTAGCTCAGAACAACATAATGATTTGTTACCCACAAGAGTCCTTGAAGGAGAATATGTCATCCAACTGTAGATATTATGTTGGCAAAAATAAATAATACAGTATAGTCTGAAAGACAGATTTTAAGAAAACAGGTTGTGTAGATCCAGAAAACATGCACAAAATGGCAGATGTGCTATGAATATGGGCTAACAAATTTAACCCCAAATACTACTGCATAAAAGTAATTGACTCCCAATAAACCGATTTTTAAAATAGATCTAATCAATTAATTCTATAAAATCAGTGCCTGAGACAAGTAGGAATAATTATTCTTTACATTTTGAAAAATATAGAAGCTAATAAACTTTTTATTGTGCTTACTGTAGGCAGAAATATTATCCTTCTGGAAAAGAATTAGAGGAGAAAATAATATCATAATAAGTGATTCTAAGAATCCTCATACTGAAAAAGTAAAAATACACTCAGTAACAAAGACATTAATTTTTGGAAGGGAGAAGTTATTTTCTAGAACAGTGTACCATATATATGATGGATAAGAAACCTAGGCTTAATACTGAGAGATGTTTCAAATTTTATTCATAATGTCCCTATGATGAAACAATGCAAACACAAAAGTCGCAGTATTGTCAAGTTCAACACATATAGGGATAAGCTGCCCAAGAGGTTCAACGTAATCAAGTCTAACTTCAAAACAGGAAACTTCTGAAATGTAACAGAACATTAAATAAAAGTCAAAAAGGAAAAGTCAAGAGGTTCTCAAATCTTTAGGATGCTTGCGGATTATTTAAAACACAATAACAGATACTCAAATAGATGTATAGATTGGGAATCTTCCAAGAAAATGGCAGCATAGTTAATAGAGTCAAAAGATCTATAAAAGGGAACCAAATGTCCCTTTTGATTGCTAAAATGAGTAGAATGTTAATCTGACATCATAAACAAGTAGAAAAAAATAGGACAAAAAAATCAACAACAAAAGAAGACTTTGAGGAGCATACTGCTAGGAATATAATACAATCAATATGTATTTATTTGTCTAAATGTTATCAGAAGAAGAAGAAATAAAATAGCTAAAGGGACCATAGAATCATTAGATAGTGGAGTGATTGGACTACTGAAGAACAGTACAAAATTTAAAAAAGGGGTTTAAAAATGATTTGAGTCTATCTACACAGAAGATATAAACAGGTACTCATGCCAGAACCATTCTTTTCTGGGCAGGTGCTGTAAGAATGAAGTCTAAACAGAAAGTAGGAGAGATAAAGTTCAAGGTTAGATTGACAAATTAAAAATTAAGAAATTAAGACATTTAGATAGTATATCGTGAAGAGTTCTGAAATATGAAGTTATTGCTCTTTCAGTAAAATATCAAATTAAAAAAAAAATCAGCATCCATTTCTGGGGGAAGTTGACCAAGCCTTAAAAGGAATGCATGGAAGTGCAAAAGATTTGCAGCTGTTAACAAATATTTCTGTAGATTTCCATATTACACTTATTTCCTGTGACATGGGGAAAAAAGAAAGTACAAGTTTGTTAACCACCCTAACATCTGTTCCAGAAAAACTGATAAACAAACACACAAATAAATAAATAAATATGACATACTACAATACTGTACAACTGTGAATGGTGTCCTCAAATTTAAACACCTTACTATGTACACTTTCTTTTTCTTCCCATAATAAAGATAGTGTAGGCTCAGAAGGAGGGGCGGAATGAGGGCATTAAGCCCCCAATAAAAATCCCCCCATGAAATTTTCCTTCAGTAGCATTGTGGAAAGGGAGACACTGAGAATTGTTCACATGTTCACTAATGTTTGCTGTGTTTGCATTCGCTTGTTAACATTGCTTGCTCCTTTTCTTTGGGTGCCTAAATTGTCCTTCCAAACATGCAGTGGAACTTTTAAGTTACTGCAATGCTAAACCTTGTGAGATGGAAGCAAAATTACACCCTCTGCTTCGGTGGCTAGTAAGGCTCAAGCCAAGCACCAAGAGTTATGGTGCTGCATTTCTAGAAAGTATGTTTCCCATCAAGTCTCCTGTCTCCTTATTCATTGGCCCTGACAGCACAAAGTTGTCATACCGCTAGAGCAAAGCCTTGTTCTCAGTCCAGGATCCATGCTATCACGTGATGTTGTCGCTAACCAGCTGCTATCATGTTGCAATCCATTGGAAATCCGCCCTTGTTCAATGCTGCTAAAAAACCCAGTAATGCCTCCCTTTCCTGTCAGCTGTGTGAATGAAGTTTCTCAATGGCACTTAATAGTGCTTCCTGTTGTAGCCAATCCAGGGCCATTTCCGCACTAACCTGTTATAGCACGATGATTCCACTTTCAACATCCTCTAGAATCCTGGGGTTTGCAGTTTTGGGAGGGGCCGGCTGGCACCTTCCAAAACTGCAAACCCCAGGATTCCAGAGGATGTTGAAAGTGGAATCATCGTGCTGTAACAGGCTAATGCGGAAATGACCCAGGAGTGGGCATGGTATAGATGTTCCCAGGTTGTCCCTTCCTCAGCTGCTCCCATGGTGTGGTAAATTCAGAATTGATCACCTCTCCATTTTTATTTTAAATTTCTCCTTTGAATTAATTTTTTAAATACATTTTTAGTGTTATAGCGCAAAAAAACAATAGTCTATGGGTGTGTCCTGACATTACAACATTGCTGCACTGATACAGCTTACAAGAAACCAAAAAAAAAAAGCCGACCAATCACAAGCTGTGGGCTGGGCAAAAGGTGAGGAAAACAACTCCCCAATGATGCTGTAATGCAGTGGGAACACGGGTGGCAATAACACTACTCATCTGCTTAAGTCAAAAGGGTGCAATAGTGAGCGTTCATAACCCGATACCATCACAGAATTGGCAATGTTGAGATTGAAATTGAACAACACACTATTGAGGTATGGTATGGTAAGGGCTATATTCATAGCCAGACATCAGAAGGGAAGAGCAAATGTGTTCCATTTTGGCTTATATCTATCCCACTTTTGTAGGGTTTCGTTACAAAATGATTTCATTTCTGGTTGGTTCTAAGACTATTATAACAATGAATGAGTAAAGATGATCTCCTCCTCCTCCTTCTCCTCCTCCTCCTCCTTCTTCTTCAGTAATCTGGCCCAGAATGCAGTCTAAGGATGTGTCAGAAATTAAAGCTTAATTTTTGCTCACCTGAAGTCCATGCCCATATAATGGCAGCTTCTTTTTTTCTTGATCTCTCTAGAGCTGCCCATTTCTTAAAACGGCTTGCTTTTGAAAGGTGGGGAGTATTCAAAAGGGAACTTCTCCCTCCACTCCTTGCTTTTTTTCATTCTGCACTCTGCTTCTGTAAACAGTTAATGATTATTTACCATAACTATTACATGACTGTGCACTCACCTCTGAAACCACACAGGGCTTCATGGAGTTAAAGATGACAGGTCTTGACAGGGAGCACCATCCTAGAACTTTTGACCCTGGAAGCCATCTCCCATTGCACCCAGTGTCCACATGAATCCTTTCATTCTTATTGCTTTTGTTTCAGCCAGGTCTGTTGTTTCCTCATTCCACACCCTTAGTTCATTACAAATGAGACATCAGACCTGAAACCTTATTTCATGGTATTGATCACATCTGCTTCTCTCCTGCAAAGAATTCAGGAAGTGCCAAGTGCATTTCTAATCACCAGATCCCAGTATGATGGTACCAGCTTCTTAATAATCCTACTATATGTTGAATCAACACAGTTAATGCAGCTTTTGTTTGCTCCTTGCTGTGATGAGAGCTGAGGAAGTAATCATAATCAATTATGTTATTTCCCACCCACTCTTTGTGGCCCTTCTGGGTCTCTTGCGGCATATTGCTCCATTAAGAAAAGCTGAGCCAGTTCATGATTCCTTTTTCTCCCAGAGAGTGTTCCCTGGCTGCTGATATTTGCAGCTTTTCCTCTGTGAGCAAAAGCTTTCATCTCAACTTTCTCACTTCTAACTTATTTGCGGTTAATGCGGGGATGCCCCTTTGCCTTAATATGGAGAAAGAAAGGAACTGAAGAAAATAGATGCCCTTTACGGTATGCCATTAAACTTAGAAACAGATGATAGGAGAGCTTTCCATCTAACTTCAGGAAGTACTACAGTGCTGAGATCGCTTAAGGACAGAAGTGATTTATTATTACTAGAGACTGATTCAGGCTAAAAGCTTCACATGTCTGCTAGATGAATCTGCCTTCAGTACAGGAGATCTGTGACATTTACTGAATCATGTGAAGGGGCTGGTTGGGGGAAGAAGTGTTATCTTGGACTGGTATGATTAACAATTGCTGAGATATTTAGCAGTGACTTTACAAAGCACTTCTAGCCATGCCTGCTCAAAGTAGCACATTTTTCTCTTAAGGCCATTTCTGCACTACACTTTTATAGCGTTATTATTCCACTTTCAGCATCCTAATGTAGTTTAGGGAGAGCTCTTTGGCCTCAGTAAACTACAAACCCCAGAATTCCACAGGATGTTGAAAGTGGAATAATAGCACGGTAATAGTGTAGTGTGGAAATGGCCAGAGACAGCCTCACTAGGGGCCACTTCACATTATACAATTATAGCATTATTATTCCACTTTAACTGCCATGTCAACATCTTATGAAATCATAGGGTCTGTAATTTGGTCAGTGGTACTAAAGGAGCTCTCTGGCTAAGATTTCTTAAGTACCCTTCCCAAAACTGCAGATCCCAGGAGTCCATAGAACAGAACCATGGCAGTTAAAGTGGAATAATGGTACTATAATTCTGCAGTGTGAGTGGTCCAAGGACACTGACTGAAGATCTATTGGCACTGTCCCTGAGGTCTAATAGCACTGGGGACTACACCAGAATTAAAATTTGGGCAATGCTGAAAGTCATTAAAAACTCTGGTGATAAATGCCAGATGTTTTCAGAGGGCAGTGAAGCCTGTACCTGTGGTGCAAAAGGGGGGCTGTGTTACCCTGAAAATCTGGGAGTTCCTGAGGGACACCTAGATATGCTCTAAGTGATGGGGAAAGTAAGCTCAACGGAGAACAAGCAATAGCAATGCAAGAGGCAGGGTAACTGAGCGAGATCTTTTACCCAGTTTGTACATGGGTCAGGCCCAGTCAGAAATCACACAAAAAGGTCCAATGAATGATTTTATTAAACAGTAGCAGCACTCATCAACGCAAACACTCACACACACATCCAAGGGCTAAAGAGAAATAAAGAGTGGAAATAAGATAGAGGGATTGTTGAAGGATTCATAGTTTGGGTGATACTGCACCTTTTCCTGAAATCCTTAGTCTGGAAAGCAGTGAAATAAAAGGAACTCAGTGAAGAGACGCTGAGGGTATCACGTGGCTGTCGGGAGGGGGAGCGGTCAGTCGGTATGACCAGGAGGCATCCCAAGAACTAATCAAAAGCGGGGACTATTTGTAGGAGAAATTTACCTTGAGGGCAAATCCTCTCCTGGGGAGAACAAAGGGGACAGCAATGGAAAACAACTTCACACTGGCACCTTCTTTGATATTGGAAGATAACAAGGTGTTACCCAAGTATCAGGATCTTCTGCCGCTTTGGGTTGCAGTGTGAGTTTATTTGGATGGATTTTGCCTGATAAGATTTTATTGCTTCCAGTGCCCAACTTTGTGGGAAAACTCTTAATCCCTTCAAGTGGGCTCCTTAAAGGCTGATCTTTTGTCCACAGTGGGTTGGTACAGCTTGAGGTCTCCCGTAGCTATGTGACTGGGAAGTTTACTGGCCTGACTTGGTTCTTTTGATCATACGACCATTGTTGCCTATGTGCTCATCCGGGTGACCTCTCTGGTGGGTTAGATTAATTTTATATCAAAGTTGAAGACCCTGGGACAGGGTTTACCAAGGGGGAAACAGCTGGACACAAGTGAAAATGAACTCACAACATAGTTGGATCCAAAACAGCTTAACAGGATAGAGCAGTTGGTCTCAATAATATACTATTGATACAAGGTTATGAAGATGAAAATGTAGCAGTAGTATTTTTAATCTATTTCTTTCCCTTTTTCCATGTACTTAAATTAAGAAATACTCTTGCTCCAGATTAGAAACCATGTTGCCAACTTAAAAAAAAATCCTACTGCACAAAATGTGTCCAGCTACAAATTAGAATAACGCCTGCACGGTTAAATAGTAAAACTATGACTGTAATGCAATGCAAACCAAGATTCTAGCCATAATGGTATATTTTACATAGAAAACTTAGATATCATTCATTTCAGAAGGAAATCAAAGAAATAAGAAAATGATAAAAATTCCAAAGCATCTTTAAAAGCAAATAAATATTGTAGCTCAGTTCTGTTTTTTAAAAATATTAGTGCTCTTTACTGTTATTTTACTCATTTATTATTACTTAGTATGTCCAAAATTGTTCATGTACATTCTCCTGATAAACCTGTTAAGACTAGTCAAACGTTGTTTCTCCATGACGCTACAGCTGAAAGAGCAACAGCTTGCAGCTGGACTGAACCAGGATGCATCTGGACTGATTAAAAAGGCCAGAAAATCCTCCATTTTGTCCCTGTTCTTTCTGATTTTGTTTTGGAGATCCATACATATTTATTTATCCCAGAATGTTTTCTGTCAGCTCCTGTTACTATCAGACACTTTTTATTCCAGCTTCTTTTATTGGTTTATTTTAACCCAGTATAAAATTGGAAAGAAGAGGAACTAAATCAGGGACTTTTCTTATGTCCGGATGTGCCTCTTGGTTTACAGCTCCTGCTCTTAGTGTGTATCAGCAGGAAAAAAATGTCTACCTGAAATTGTAAAAGTAAGCATATGAAAAGTTAAAGTTTATTCTTTTTTCTTCTTTAAGAAAAATGCCCCAACCCACCTCACCACCGGTCTTCAGGGTATAACAATACTGGGGCAAGGCTTATTCCTCACATTTTTCTTGAAGAATTGGCAACAAGGGGGAGAGCCTTGAAATTATGCAATTCCAGTGGCTGGGAAAGTGCATCAAGAAGAGCTTTCCATACTGTCTGTTGACTCAGATCTAGAAACCAATAGGAGCAGAATCTTCAAAAAACAGTAAGCAAGACTCACCCAGAGGCTGATCTAGGCTGGGGCAACTGCAGTGCATTCCCTGGGTGCCAGTGTCAGGAGGACCCCCCACCGCCACTCACCTCACCCACCATTTGCCCCCCCACTGCCACTCGCCTTGCCCACTGCTGCCTGTCACTTGCCCTGCCTATCTCTACTTGCCCCTCCCCTGCCCACTGCCACTCACCCCGCCCACCTCCACTCATCCCTCCCCACTTGCTGCCGCTCACCCCACCCACTTCTGCCACTTGCCCCACCCACCTCCTCTCACCCTGCCCCCTTGCCCTGGGCGCTGTTAAGGGCCAGTACGCCACTGGACTCACCTGCAATACTGACACTTTCAAGCTCAGTGTACAAGATCAGGTATTTCCAAGTGAACTTTTGAATGTTCATTAACAGACTAAATAAAGTGTAATTACTTTTAGTGAGTCTTCTGTCTTTACTTGATGTAATTGGTCAATTCACATCTAAGAGCTTGTTTACATGATCATTTATCCTGAAGTAACCACCCCTTAATGTGCTTGATTTGATTTTAAGGCCTGCTGAGAGGCTGAAAGCAGTTGAAAGTAAGAGAAGAAGGCAGAGAAAGAGAGGATCAGAATAATGTCGTAAAACTAACTTTGTTTTCTCTCAGGTAAGTGAGCTTTTCAAATGAGACAAAATTCCTACATGTAGAAAGTGGTATCCAACGGTGTCCATCCCTGGAGCATGTAGGGAGAAGGATGTCAGGGGTTCATGGAAAAAGGAAATCCTATTGCATGAACAGATGTTCTCTCACCTGATGTTGGATATGGTCCTCAATGTTGCCCTGTAGGGAACAGGATGAAGCTCAGTGTACATCAGTGGTTTCCAAACTTGAGTCCCTCAAATGTTGATGGACTTCAGATCATAGAAACCGTGAGCCATGCTAGGTGGGCCTTTGGGGAGCTGAAGTACAACAACATCTGAGAATCCAAGACTAGGAACCACTGTCTTTGATTATTATATCTAATGCACACAAATATACATGTTGGAAAAGCATTTTAAGAACGCTGCCTTCCAAAAGAAAAAGGAATCATTAAAGTACCGGGGCAGTGGTGGACAGAGGGTTAATGGTGCCCAGGGCAAGGGGGCGGGACAACGAGTGGGCAAACGTGGACGGGATGAGTGGCAGCAGGTAGGGAAGGGGTGAGTGGAGGTGGGTGGGGTGAATGGTGGGCAGAAGTGGGTGGGGTGAGAGGCGGGGTGGGGCAAATGGCAGAGGTGGACGTAGTGAGCAGCAGAAGTGGGCAGGGTGAGTGGGGGCAAGCGGGGGAGAGGTGGGCAGGGCTAACGGCAGGTGAAAGTGGGTGGAGTGAATGGTGGCGGGGATAGGTGGAAGGATTCCTCTTTTTGTGCCCCCCCTACATTGATGCCTGGGATTGACGCCCCAGTTGCCTCACCATAGATCCGCCTCTGACCAAGGACCCTTTCACACTATACAACTATAGCACTATGATTCCACTTTAACTGTCATGGTTCCATCCTATTGAATTGTGGGATTGACAGTTGGGGAGGGGCATTTAGAATTCTCAGCCAGAGAGGTCCAGAGAGGTCTCTGACCAAACTAAAGACCCTAGGATTACATCATGGCAGTTAAAGTGGAATCACCGTGGGACAGTTGGGCAGTGTGAAAGGTCCCCTGTTTCATGGATTTCTGCAAAATCTTCATCCGCAATAATCCCTGTTTATCAAGAATGAATCATATTGTATGGTACTTGCTTCTAATGAAGCACCGCCCTGAGTTTCTCCACTCCCCCCACCCTGCCTTTTTACCTTCCAGAAGTGCCTTTAATGTAAGATGCAGAAGCATCTCACCTGGAAGCAGCAACAGTCAAATGAAATGATGTCATTTCAAAAGACAAAGTTCACAGGGACGTCTGGTGGGAACGTGGGAAAGGGTCTTTTCAGTAGTAGATTCCAGGCTTTGAAACTCTCTCCTTACGGAAGCAAAGATATCTCCTTCCTTACTGTCCTTCTATTAGTAAATGAAAACTCTTCTCTTCCAGCAGGCTTTTAGGAACTGGCTGCAAGGACTTTCAGTGGTATTTTGTTAACTTTTATCTTTTTAATGGATTTCTTTTTAAAAATTTATATTCTATGGATAGTTTAACTTAGGAATGAAACGAATGCAGCATTTTCCAAATCCAAATCACAATCTCTGGAAGATTCTGGGAATCCACAAATCTCATGTATCTCAAATCTTGTGAATCTTTTTTTTAAAAAGGGTTTAAATAGCAATTTTTTTTAAAAAAAAATTAAACTTTTAAAAACTTTTTTTAAACAGAACTTTTTTAAAAAAAACTACTTTTGGTTGGTGGATTTGAAAGATTTGGTTCACGTATTTTTGCACAGGGATACAAATTCACAAATCTCAAATCCTTACTGAGGAACCAAGGATTCGATTGGCCCATTCTTAGTTTAACTGCATTTTAACTATAACTTTTTCTAGTTTTTTTCATATGTCTTTTTATGTAGCTTTATCTGTATTTGTTTTAATTTTTGTAAACCAAAATCCTATCTATAACTTTTTCTAGGCTTTTACATATGTCTTTTTATGTAGTTTTATCTGTGTTTGTTTTAATTTTTGTAAGCCACATTGAGTTTCAATCTGAGTAGAAAACAGGTCTTAAGTGAACAAACTAGTAATAACAATAGTCTGTAAGTACCCAAGAGCAATAATGACTATGTTGAGTGGGTCAACATATTGTGGATTTTTTTAATCTTTTTTTTATATACCGTATATTTTTATTGAAGTTTAAGTTGAAAAATAAAAAAAACCCTTCCCCACTTCCAAGCGTCTTTCTTTCCAAGTGAGTCTGTGTTTACATTCCATTCATACATTGTTTCTGTTTAAAAGATAGTCTTACATTGTTACAGATAGGATTATTACATTACAACTTAATACTTTACCTATAACATTATTAGCTTACATTACCAATAATCTTTCTTTATTCCTTCCTTTTCTTATTCTGTGTCTTTATCCAATTCAGAACTTCTTTCCCTTCTCTTTCAAAGTTCTGGATTGGCTTATTTTTAAGTGAGAAAGTTAACTTTTCTATCTCTACCATATCCAGAACTTTTAATTTCCATTCTTTTATATCAACGTAGTTTCCTCCTTTCCAATATTGTGCATGTGTTAATCTTGCAGCAGTTATCACATATAACAATGTCTTCTGATGAGATCTTATTTCTCTTTGTCGCCCTAACATGTTTAACAAATAAAATTCTGGCTTCATTTCAAAGTTTAAACTATACATTCTTTGAATTTCATCATGTATTTCCTTCCAAAATTTTCTTGCTACCTTACAGGTCCACCACATATGAAAAAAGGACCCCTCCTTTTCATCACATTTCCAACATTTTCCATTCCCATTCTTCGTTATTTTTTTCAGCCTTTGAGGTGTCATATGCCATCTGTGTAACATTTTATAAAAATTTTCCCTTAAATTTAAACTTGGTGTAAATTTTACATCTGTTTTCCATGCCCTCACCCATATATCCAACTAAATTGGGTGTCCAATATTTTGAGCCCATCTAACCATATTATCTTTAATAATCTCTGATTCCATTTCTCTTTGCAACAATATTTTATAAAATCTAGAGATTCGCTTTTTCTGGTCCCCTTTCATCAATACATCTAATTCATTTTCATTTCTTTCAAATCCATATAAATTTTGATCCATCTTAAATCACTCTTTTAATTGTCTCCATGGGAACCAATTAAATTCATGTCCTAACTCTTTTAATTCCTCTTCAGTACGCATTCTTAACTTATCTCCATCCCATTTCAGCAGCTCTTGATACGTCAATAAATTCCCTGGTTTTGTTGGGGCAATTTTAAAAGCTTCTTGAGGTGAAGTCCACATCGGAAATCTTCTGTAGAATATATGCTTTATTTGTAACCACACTTTCAGTATAGTCTTTCGGATACAATGATTATTAAACTCTTTATTTACAATTGCATTGTCATAGCATAAGTATCCGTGCCAACCAAATCTATTATTTTTTCCTTCCACTTCATTTATTGTTGTATTGTCCATTTGAATCCAATCTTTTATTATTTCTAAACAACATGCTTGATAATAGATTTTCAACAGTGGTACCTCGAAACCTCCTCTTTCCTTTGCATCTTGTAATGTTTTGAATCTTATTCTTGGTTTTTTTCCCCTGCCAAATAAATTTCTGTAATTCTTTTTCCCATTCTTTAAAGATCTTTTCCCTTCCTATTATTGATAAATTTTGGAAGAGAAACATTAACTTAGTTAATAAAGACATTTTAAAAGCACTTATCCTTCCTAGGAGAGACAAGTTCATGTGCGTCCATTTTTCCATTTTGCTTTGAATCTCTTTCCATGTCTTCAAATAGTTATTATCAAATAACTCTTGATTTTTATTTGCTATTATTATTCCTAAATATTTTAATTTTTTGTAATTTGGTATCCAGATCTCTTCTCCAAATCTGCTTGTTCTTTTTTTGTTATATTTAAAGTCATCATCATTGTCTTTTCTCTATTTATCTTATATCCTGCCATTTGTCCATATTTTTGCAGAATATTCATTAGCCCCTGTATGGATTCTTGTGGTTCCTCCAAAAATATAATTACATCAATTGCAAAAGCTTTATATTTTATTTCCTTCTTCTTTATTTTTAAACTTTTTATTTGTGGATCCTCATTTATTGCAATCAGTAATATCTCTAGTACTGCTATGAATAATAATGGTGATAATGGGCACCCTTGCTGTACCCCCTTCTTGATTTCAAAACTTAATGTTTTATCTCCATTTATTATTAACTTTGCTGATTCGTTCTGGTATATCATCTCCATCCATTTACAAAATGTTTCTTCCAGACCATATTCTTTTAAAATAAGATGCATAAAGCCCCAGGAAAGATTATCAATGGCTTTTTCAATGTCCAATGATATAATGGCTATCTTCTTTCCTGGGTTTTTATCATAATATTCAATTGCATTTAATAATGTTCTGATATTATTCTTTATTTGTCTATCTGGGAGAAAGCCTGTTTGTCCTTCCTGTATTTTATCCTGTATTACGTGTCTCAATTGTTTTGCCAATATTGTCGCCCAAATTTTATAATCTACACTCAGGAGAGAGATTGATCTATAGTTTTTGACTTCTCTTTTATCTCTATCTTCTTTAGGTATCACCACTATATTTGCTTCTCCCCATGACTGTGGTTTCCCATATTTCTCTATTTCTTGCAAGATTGCCTAAGATGGATAAATTATTTCTTTTACAAAACTTTTGTAATAGAGTGCTGGTGCCTTATCCGTTTTCAAATCTCTTATTACCTCTTCTATTTCAGTTAATGTTATTGGTCTATTTAGGTATTCCTGTTTCTACAAAAAAAAAAAAAGTAAGTTAAAATATAATCGGCTTTGGGGAGTGGGTTTACCTTTAGAGATAGTTTGATATGTTAAGTAATAAGATTATATTTAGTAATAGCAATAGATTAAATCTAAGGGAAAAATATAGAATTAAGAATGAAACCATTATAATGAGTATAATGAGAATAAGAATTAAAGATAGGTAACAAAAATATACAAGTAGTATGATATAGAATAAGCTGAATAAGTTTATGATTCTAATGGTAATAGAGAGAAATAATAATGTTAGTTTGCTTTGGTTGAAATTTTTTTTGTTTCACTATTATGTATATCACATGGTGTTTTATTTTCTTGATTTTGTTTTTTTTCTTTGCTGTATAATCAATAAAAATTATTTTTTTAAAAAAGGTATTCCTGTTTCTCTGGTGATATTTTTAGAATCTTAATCTTATTAACAAATTCCATCCATTTTCCTTCTATTCGATGTTGAAGATTTTTTTCCTGAAATAATTTTTCAAAGTATTCTTTAAATTTCTGTTTTATTTTTCCATGTTGTGTAATTCTCTTCTTCCCAGTGGATTTTTTTTAAAATGGTGACTCATGGCTGTCCTAAGTGTGCTGGCTGCTGAAATGGGACATTTTTGTCTTTTTGCCTTTTCTCATATTAGAAACGTTCAGTCCTTTCCATCCTAAATATGAAGAAATGTGTAGTTCTTGGTAAATTCCTAAAAATTCAACTGAAAAGAAATTTTTCCCCACCAGCCGTGGGCAAGTCCTACAGGTACAATTTCCAGCATGACAGGGAACATGTTTTGCTTGCCTGCCTGGTCACGATGAGGAGGAGACAAAGGAGGTAGCGATGGCAATCCTGCACCAACTTCCAGAGCTTCAAGTCTTAGGGTTGAATTTGGTCTCCCCTCAATGGCTGCTAGAATTAATTGATCTGTCTCTCTTAAGATTCTGGCACAGATTAAATGGACTTGAGGATCATTCCTGCATCAAACCTTGTTGGCTGGAGGCACTGAGGTTTGGAGGCTGGACATAATTGTGCCAAGTTAAAGATGTACAACCTTAACACAGAAATTTATCTAAGACTTAGTCCTCATGACCTTAAAAATTGGATTTTCAATCACAATGCTAGCCAAGACAGAGCAGCCATAGTTGGGGCACAGTTTTCCATTTGGTACCCAGAGATTCAGGTCAACAATGCAAACCCTCAGAACGTTGAAAATTTGACCTTCTCTCAGCTCTGAAGAGCTTTCATAGACCTCAAATTCCAGCAGATGCTGTCTGAGCAGCATGAAGAGAGATTTCGAGGTATTCCAATTTTAGATAGAGTATGTGCATTTGCCTATAAATCAGTTACTGATCACATAATTTATTACTTGTTGTTCTGCCCTGTTTTATTCTGCTCCTAGACAAAGATTTGTGTCTCTCATTATACAGTTATATACAGAATGCACACCTCAGGAGGTAGTTGTAAAATTGTTATCAGATACATTGTTACGTACTCAGTAGCCCAATTTGCATTGGAAGCTAAAAAAACAACATGCTCATTTCATTAAGGAACATATGGTAATATAAACATTAACGGTACACTTTTTAGTTGGTTTTACAGGAGTCTGTTAAATGGTTTTAAAGCTGTGTCCAATATTTTTAATAATTTATTTTACTTCTCTTCGTGTTTTATTCTAAACACTGTAAAGGCCATTGGCTCTATGCAATAAAGTTTATGATGATGAAAACTGCAGACAGCTTCTGGATCTTTAACAGTTGTGTGGAAGAGATAATTTCAGAGAGTGTTACTAGTTGCATGACAATGAAAACCTGTTGAAATTCCCTCTTCTACACAATCATAATAGGTACAGGAGCAATCTACAGTTTTCACTCCAGCAACCTTAATTTTGGTAACTTCCTATCAACAAAAATAAACTGAAATTCTCACCAAGCCTTAGACATATGCTGATATGCAATAAAATGCCACTGTTCTTCTTTCAATGGGATGTAGCTCATTCCCCTGAAGGTTTCTAGATGCTAAATGTCTTTTCTTTCTCTCTTCTGCATTCATGCAAATACATCTGCAAGGCACCATGCAGTGCCTAGGCTGCTGTTTCTTATGCTGCAACTGCTGAGGCCTATTTTGAAGATAGTAGGAGGTTTATGTTTTTTCAAGTGCATCAACATTTTTGGCTTTCAAACCAGTGGAAGGCAGGTGGTCACAATGTAGAAAAAGCATACTTTTGCTAGATTAGAGCCAGAGAATGAACAGAATGAACAGAATTTAGGGGGTGATCCTGGTTACAGAAAGAGAGTTGTTGATAAAATGTCCATGTTTTCAACATACAAGGGCACATATCCATTCTATAGCTAGTCAAGGGATGTGAATTTTTCAATCTCTCAATTTCATTGCATTTCTCTGAATCTGACCTGTAATGTCATCCTCTTAAAAAAAAAAAATCAGTGAAAAAGCTTTTCTTTTCATGAGGAAATTCATGCAGATTTTTTTTTTTTTTTGGTATGGGATTGTATTTAAAATTTATATGTGGGGGGTACACATTTTACCGTACAAACTGTAAATTTTTACATTTTAAAATGCACTCATGATTGTGTATTTTAATTCTTTCAAGTGCTTTGCAAGCCTTGGAAATGTGTGAATTTCACAGGCAGAGAGGATTTGTCTTACAACTAGTCTTGTATACGTGCATGCACACAAAATGGATACTTTAATCAGGAATGGTGAATCAAATGAAATTCTTTTCTATCCCCCAGTCAAGAGATCATGGAGTCTCTCAAGGGTTTAGGGTACCAAATCTTTTTCCCCCAAAAAAACTACTCTTGTCTTCTCTTACAGGTGCATCCACAAAACAGATGTCATTTCTCTTTTGTTACTAATTTCCTTTCATTCAGCAATCATCTTCTTTATCGACTTCTGGCATGACTGGAAAATGATGGTCAAACTCTCGTCCTCCTTTCCCATTCAGTTCTTTCTACCTTCTGCTGAACCTTGAAGTAAATGCTCTTAACCATCTTGGTTTCTTCCAAGTCTTGTCCTGCTTCAGTTGCTGAATGTTTTCCGCTTCTTCCTCCTTCATATAATGAAGTGAAACGGCTTATGACACCAGGGGATTCAGTGTTTCATTACTCTAAGTAATGCATTGTACCATGATAGACATATGTAGACTGTTATCCTGTTCAATAATTATGATGTCATAAGCGTGACATACATACAACATTATAATTGCATTAATTCACTTTTATGGTTACTTCACCATCACAGTGACCTAAAGTGCTGCCTCAAAATTACCTTTTAAGGTAATCAGAGAACTCTCCAAGGTGTTGAAGAAAAAGGCAGCGAGTGATGAGGTCTCCAGCCCTCTCCGAGTAGCAGGATTCTTCTGTTTGGGAGCGCATGGTTTAAAAGGTAGGATTTAGGGAGAGGTAGCATTGAAAGATGTAGCTGCATTGTGACTCCACTGTCAGAGATGCAGAATTGCAGCCAAAATGTTTATTTAGTAATATAGACTGGAATTTTGTTCAACAGTTACAAATGCAAAAGCTAGAAATACAGTAGAATCCCGGTTATCCGACCTGCAGTTATCCGACACTCCGGATTAACCGACGTCACGGCTGCCTGGGGGCGTGGCTGCAGGCATTTCTGCACCCCCAGACACGCCCTGACATCCCCCCAGGCCCGCCTCGACATGCCCCCGACATGCCCCCAACACGCCCCCAAAATGGCGGCTGCCACAGGGCTCCAACATTTCAGTTATCCGACCCTGCGCCCGCTGGTTTAGGTCGGATAACCAGGACTCTACTGTACTCATAACGGTTTGGTATTCATGATCCTGATGTAGCCCCTAGTTTACAGGATACAGAGGGACCATGGAAGGCCATCGGTGCCTGCTTACCAAGCAGCAGCCACTGTGATCAATGGGAGTTTGTTTCCCTGTCAGTGGGGAAGCAACTGGTTGATAGTCCCACCCTCTTCACATGAGCAATTTCCAAAGCAAAGGGGAATCATGACAAGGGTCTGTCACACCGGAGATTGCTCACAGTAAGGAGTAGGAATGTTAGTCAGCTGCTTCTCCATTGACAGGGGAAGAGGTCCTGCTGCCCATTAAATATTGTTGGAAAGGTCAGGAAAGGACTCACTCCACTGTAACTGTGGTGCCTACACATTCAAAACTCCTCAACAGGATTCCAGCCATCATCTTAGATGTCTGATAGAAGAACTACTTTTCACTTGGAATGGTGTATTCTCATCCCAGTAGACTCACAAAATTGTTCATACAACATTAGGAATGACCTAACACAAGCTGGTGACCTCCAAAAGTTTCTGATAACAACTCGCAACAGCTCCAGTCATTATGGGCAATAGGAAAGCTTGGATTTACAAGAAATGCATATAACTTCATCCAGGTTGATTGAAAACCCCAGATTTTGTTCTTGTGCTTTTCAATTTTATGCTAAGTTAAAATATACAGACCTGGGGAGCTAGTATAAACATCTCTGATCATATTAGGGACTGGCAGAAAATATTCTGGAATAAACAAAATAGATATGGAGCTCCCAAATAAAATCAGGAAGAACAGGGAAAAAAATCTGGGACTTTCTGGTCTTTTTAACATCTGGATGTGCCCATAACATATATATTAGATAAGATTGCACTGATTTCTATAGGACAGCATGGTCAACAATCCACTAAACCAAATGAAACCATGTCATCAGTAACATTTGGCTCTCAGACTGCCATATGGGGCTGCTATATTTTGCAAGTCATGTCCTCCCCATAAGTCTTGTTCCATCTGGCTCAATGGGTGAAAGGATATGCAAACATATTGCATAGCCTACAAATTCTCTTGCATACAAAACTTGAAAATGAACAGTAGGAATGGATTCAAGTGGATTGTATCCATTATTACTGCCCTAGTATGTATGATCAGTTACCACACCATATACCCCCACTCTGCAGCATGTGTTCCATGCTGTGTTCTTGTTTGAAAGCATGCTGGCTGTAAGCATACGCCAGGTCAGGATAACCTCAGACATGATCAGATCATAAGTTCAGAGAGGATGAGGCAGAAAAGCCTGGTGTTGATGGGTTTGGGATAATCCTTTCAAAAGGTATTAGCTATGAGTACTCTCAAAAAAAATAGAAGGTGAAACTACCCAGGTGAAGCAATCAGAGACCCTACTGTAGGTGTATCCTACATTCCCTATTCACACTACCTGACCAAAACAGTAAGAGACTGTCAGGACGCTCATCAATGTTTTGTCACCTTGAGTTAAGACAATCAGCTCATACCAGACTCCCTTGTCAACCCCCTGAGAAAGCCATTACTGCTTTCTCCACGCACCCTCCTTCACTGCAGGAAATAGGGTATAAAAACCCCAGCTCCAGCCCCAGTAAATTGTAGTACTTGGATATAACACATGGTGCCCAGACCTCTGTTCTTTCTTGCTATCCTCAGATGTGTTCTGAGCCACTCTGCTTCAGCCTTCTGCTTCAGGACTGGTAACTATCACACTTTCCATCCAGTCCCTCTCTATCCAACCTTTCTTGCCTCTCCTTCCAATAGCCTTGTATTGTTCTTAAGAATGTCTGATTTCTTGTGTGTTTGCTAATTCCAAATAAAAATACTCTGTTAACTGGAGTCCTCTGTACAGTTAGTACTGGTATATCACTCTTCTCATAAGCCTCCTTTGAGCTATAATTCCTCAAATTTTAAGGAGATACTGGCATTGCAGGTGGACCTTAAAGTCTCTCCCCTCTTAGGGTAACAGATCCTGTCCTCCTTATTTTACCTGAGAAAGTTTGTACAGATTAAAAAGAAAACCTCCCCAGGGACCATTCTTAGCCTGGCAATAAAGCCTTTACTCATCTTCTGTCCACTTCTATCTCATCTTTTCAGCTTCTCCCTTAAAAAAAGTCTAGCCAACTCTCCAGATGCAGCTCTTCAGCTACCTGCACCTCATTAAGCAATTAATCAGCCTAGCTGCCCTATGCCTAGGTGCTGTTAACCCTTCAGCTCCATGTGATTGATTCATCGTGTCAAAAACACTACATAACAATGAGAAAATTAATACTTAGTACATGTTGTAAGGATCATTGTGTCTTTCAAAATATTCTTCAAAGACAAAGCTTAAGATAATTAATCTCAAAGTTCATGGACTGATCATAGCTACAGAAAATACTGGACATGTTTGGGTCATTATCAGAGATCAGATTCATTAGTGAAATACAGAGGGGCTGTTTTACAGATTAACAGTGCAATCCTATGACTATCTACTCAGGTGTAAATTCGGTTGAATTCAGTGAGATTTAGGCCATTTCCACACTAGACTGTTATAGTGCTATTATTCCACTTTTGATATCCTATGGAATACATCCCTGCAAATCTGTCTATTATGTTGGTCAAGCAAGAGAGACCTACATGCCTTAGAACTTTCCCAATTTGGCATGGACAGTCCCAGTTACTCCTCTGTTGTCCTACTTTTTCAGCTGATTTTAACTTTTAAAAGTTAATAAACCCATGTGTTAAGTTATATCTACCATGTGACTCCACACTGAATGGAACAGCAGGCAATACAGCATTTGTCTGCCTGGGTTCTTGCATAAGAAGATCCTTGTTAAATCAGACCCAAGACCTATTTTGTTCACTAAGCTGTTCCCATAGTGACCAATCAGATGCTCCAGGGGGAAGCCCACCAGTAGGAGAGCAGAGCAAACTGCCATGACTTGTTATTCTCCAGCAACTTGGAGCTGAAACACATCTTGCTTGTGATACTACCAAAGGTAATATAAAGCTGTCAGAAGTGGTAACCATTGACAGATCTTATTCTTCATTAATTTCTCTCGCTGTTCCCATTCAAACTCATGCAAGCTGGTGGCTGATGCTACATATCATGATAGCAAATTCCCTTGTTACACTGCGTTCTGTGTGAACAAATACATCCCAATATCTATCCCAAAACTGTTACCCTTCAGTTCTATTGGGTGACCTTGGGGCCTGTTGTTACTTTGATGGAAGGGGAAAAGCTTCTTCCTGTCTGCTTTCCTCGCACCACACATAATTTTATAAATCCCTGTTAAGCCTCCCTTTGAGTCCTGATCTTTTTAAATAAGTTTTTAAAAACACACACAAGCTATGGCCCTTTCTGTACCAGGCAATTAGAACAGGGCAGTGCGTCCTCTCACAGAGGTCGTCTGAACCTTGGAGCGGACTACTTACTGGAGATCTGCACCTCAGTCCACTCCAAAAAGACCCCAAGTGGTCCTCCAGCATGTTTTCTAAAGACCGCAAAAAACAGGTCTTTATTTTCCTGGAATGCACCATTGCGTTCCTGCTCCCTTGTGCAGATTCGCAGGCTCGCACCAATGTGAGCCTGAGATCTGCGGAGGGCGGGCTTTAGGCATGGCGAGCTTCAGCGGTTGGTCGGGACCCATGACCAACTGGAAGCCAGCATTTTGGAAGCTGGAAGCCGCCATTTTGGAAGCCGGAAGCCGCCATTTTGGAAGCCGGAGCAGTGCGGATCTACAGACCTCACACTGCTCCAATTCACCCTGGACCAAGGAGGAGCCCTGCAGAAGGGCTTCAGGGACAGTCTGCGTTGCTTCGGACCCCAGAAGAAGCGGTAGGTAACGACACGAAGTGATTCCCTCGCCTTGTGCGGAAAGGACCTAGGACTTTTCTTCATAGGGGAAAGGAAATGTTCCAGTCCCTTCCTCTTTGACTGTCCTTTTCCCCACATCTATGATACCCCCTCTAAAGGCCCAGTGTCCAAAACTGTTCACTAGTTTTCAAATATGGTCACACCATAGATTTCTATGAAAGCATTGTGATACTGGCAGTTTTATTTCTGATGCTTTTCCTAAACATCCCCAACATGGCATCTGGATTTTTCTTAACTGGGTCAATATTTTAAGTGCATTTTTATCCACCCCAACCCTTAACAATTAAATCTCATGCCTGTTTATTTAGAAATAAGCCCATGGACACCAATAGGACATATGTGTAAGTACTCAAAAGATTGTGGCCTAATTTTGGACCTTCACTACCCCTGAACAAGAGATATACTATTCACACACATTAGCTTCTGCTGAATTTTGAGGCTTGTGGTTTTTTGTTTTTCCTTTTCGGCATTAAACCTAAATGCATACCTATGTACTTGTCCAGCCCCAAAGAAATTTATGTCACATGTTCGCCCCCTACCAAAACAAAAAATGGAAGGCATGATATTGGAATATGAGATTGAGGACAGTTGGGTTGAAAGATTTTTGAAATAAGAAGTATTCTGACATTTGTTAAAAGAAGAAATTAGCTCAAAAATTGACTTGGAACCTCTTAAACAAAAGAGCAAGGATACGCTCTCTTAACAGAGGCTATAGAACTCTTCCTATCAGTTTCCTCTTCTCTTAGGACTAGAAGAGAGCAGATATGGAAGAAGGAAGAGAAACTTGTCAGAAGCGGGAGGCTTGGAAAGTAGAGGTACAAACACCAAACCTTGTAAATAGCTACTGCTGGGAGTGACTCTAGGGACCATGAACATGATTAATGATGAGTGTCTGCTGGGGATTGTCTGTGTTGAGGGAAGATAATTGAGTCTCTATTTTGAGGTGATAGAATTACTGATTGGATTGCAAAATTAATTGGTGTTGTTTGAGGGGGAAGAATTGATTTGGGGAAGCTGATAGAAGAGCAGTGAGAGCACAGAAGAAAGATTAGGGATATCTCTCTCCTGCCATCTTTCACACTGCCTCTTTTATGAACTACACACAAACAATTTGCAGCTTCACGTAGCTACCAATTGCACAGGTCACACCAAAGGGGAATTTCCCAAGACCCACATTTTGCTGGATTTTGTCTATCAGTTTAAAACTGTATATCATGCAAGGAGAGCAATAGTTCAAAGCAATATCCCCAGAGCAGGACAACTCCAGATTCCCAAAAGAACCAACAGAGCCAAATTAAGGCTGATGGAAATATGAGAAGTTGAGCAAAGATTACAATTTGGAGAAATGGGAGGCTCAAAACACTAGGACAGATGGGTATATGTTAGAAGAGCTGAAACAAAAGATTTATCCTAAAACAAGGCCTTATGAGCCGTGCTCAGTCTTAATACATTAGCTCCCCACTCTGTATTATAAATCTGGCACTGAAATTTATTCTAATATGTGTTTAAATAATAGCCTGCACTCCTAGACCATTTCCACACTTGACTATTATGGTGCTATTATTCCACTTTCAACATCCTATGGAATCCTGGGGCTTTTGAGGCCCCTCCCTAAATTGCAAACCCCAGGATTTCATAGGATGTTGGAAGTGGAATAATAGCACCATAACAGTCTAGTGCAGAAATGGCCCTTGGTTATCACAAGGAAAAAAAAAATTCTCCCCTTATAACTTTTAACAATGAACATTTTTGGCAGTAACAATTAGAGTGATATGAGTGATTTTAGAGTGACTTTAACTGAGTGGCTCTGTTACTGAGAGAAGCTAAAGATTATGCTGGCACTCCACTGTATGTGCATTGTTTATCCAGAAATTAGTTTTCCTTTTAGAGAATTTAGGTTACTTCACAAAGTTGTATTTTTGTTTGTTTGTTATTATTTTTAAAAAGAGAAAGAGAAGTGTCCATAGCCCTGAATATACTGAAGTGCATCAATCCAGTTTTCAGTCCCAACTGAAATAGATCTGTTCAATGAATGGAGCTTACATAAATGTTGTCTTGACAATCTCCCATTGATTCAATGGGTCTACTTTAGATCAAACTAACAGCTGGATTCAGGTCAAGGAACACGGCTGAAAATTTGCAAAGTATTGTAAAATTGTCTGCCAAGAAATTGTCTGCCAAAGAAGTGCTTCAGATACAAATGTAGTGGTTTTGTTGTTTTTTGTTTGGCAGTGATAGCAGGAACTTAGCAGACATACAAATATCAACAAGCCCTGTCCTAAAAGAAAGTCCTAACTTTTTCTTTTACGTTTGTGGTAATTTGAAGTATCTTCAATAGGTTTCACTCCTGTCCTCTTTTGCCTTTTTATTTGCCTGTTTTAAAAGTTTGCTAAGTTGGGTGACTCAACAGATATTTTTAGAATGAACACAGGATCATCATGTATCAAGTGAAGTTGACTAATATTCATGCCACAGATATTCAGATGACACCTACATTTCTAAGGTTTTTTTTCCCAATGGTAATCCAAGGAAGCTGTTGAGGTTCTGAAGTGATATCTGACGTCAGGTATCTGTAATGGACTGGATGAGAGAAAACTAAAACTTTAACCAGACAGGGTGCTTCTGATCAGTAGCTATATCAGGAAAATGAGGTTCACTGGTTTGGATGGTAGTTGAGCAGAAGGAAGCACTCTTAGATCTGTTCCTGTACTTGGTTGTCCAGGTTTCAACAATGCCCAACATTTGCTCATCTGAGAGTGTTATCACAATGAAAAGATTGCTTGAGGTGTCCAATCTAAGATGTCACAGGCCATAGGTACACCTTTTTGGCTTACTGTAATGTGATCTGGAGGGTTGCCTCTAAAGACTGTTGGAAACTCCAGCTGGTTCAGAATGTTACAAATTTGTGATCAAGGCTGGTTGTAGTAAGCATGCAGCTCCTAGATCACAACAGTTACACTACCTGACAATTTATTTCCAGATGCAATTAAAGCATTCATGATGGCTTAGGACCAGCGACATAGCTTCAAACTTTTTTGACAACTCTCAGAATCTCCCAGAATCTGGTTAAGAAATGGTAATCTAATGCACTGTGGTTGGGGAATGTAATTAAGACTAAGCTGTGGGATCAGGCTACGTGAAAACCTACCCACTTAGGTGTTGATATCTTTCAAAGTGCTTCCCTCTCAGTGTAGCCTAGTTACCACGATGTATATTTGCTGTGAATTTCTGAGGAAGAATCTTCTCAGTAGTTTCTCGGCGACTTTGGAATTCTCTTCCTAGGGAGGTTCACCTGGCACCCTTATTAGTGCCATCCATCAGCAACACATTTTAATTATACCGTAGTTGTTGTTGTTGTTTAAGGAAGCAGTTGGCCTACTGAGCTGATTTGCCTTTCCTCCTGCTCTATGTTTTAACCTAGCTTGCTATTTTTTTAAAGAACATATTTATATAATCTTATGTGTATTTGATTTCTTAGATGATCTCATTGTTATTGTTATGTTGTTGTCCCTTTACGTTTTAATACAGAGATCTAAGGCATATTTTCTAAAAATATGGAGGAGTCTAAATGTAATTAAATAAATCAAAGGACAAATATTTCCAAAATGAATGAGTCTTACCTTAGCAGATTACATTAGGCAAAACACCGCCAACCTCTAAACAACTGACCCTTGATGTTATTGTAATGCCAGAACTCCTGACAACATGCACTATGAGCCTGGTAATACTAAGTCATTTTTCAAATCTCTTTTCATGCTACTGGCAGCCTCCTCTTCCCACATATTCCCATCAGGCAGCTCAGCAACAGAACACTAAATTAGAACATTCTTCTCTCCTCTGATTTTTCAAAGCAGACTTCCTTTCAAGCACAAAACTTGAGGCAGGCTTTGCATTGTGTTCACTGAACAAAGTTGACTGGATGGACTACAGACAACTCTGCTTTGGGAATGTGTGCCCGTAGACTGGGGCCCAGTGCCTTTGGTTGGCTGCAGTGTTCTACAACTAGATGCGTGATCACACACGGAGAGTATATGTGTATTTTCTTTCTCGTTTTCTCTTCCCTTTGTTCTTATTACAACACATCAACTATACAGTTCATACCGCGGTCTCATTAGGAGATGTCAACTGGTCAATCAACACTGGCTCCACCATGACCCTGTGGCCCAGCTGAATGGTCAGGCATCCCTGTCACGTTCTTGTGTACTAGGATTGCCATGAGACCCAGCTGGGTAGATATTTCCTGCATTCTAGCCTGTCCCTTTGGATAATTAGCAGGCTCAGGTTACCATATTTTTTTCTATTTTTTAAAAAAGAAATTCCTAGTCCTTAAAGAAACAGATATATGGGAGCAACAGACAGAGAAGAGCTACAACAATATTTTGTAGTTTCTGATTCTCTGAATGCCCCTCCCCATCCAAATCCATGCGACCCTGATTTGCGGAGCAAATTATATATTTAATTCTTTGGCCCTTTCCACACGCGGGCGGAGAAACGGGGTAAGCCACGCTGAAACGGAGCTTACCTCAGTCCATCGCCGCGTGGAGCAGCGCATTTTGCTGCTCCACACTCGTCGGTGTCCCGCAGCGTACGGCAGCGCCCAAAATGGCGGCTGATGACTGGCGGAGGCTCTCCACCAACCGGAGAACCTCGCCAGCCGGAAATCCCGCCCCCGGCAGATCTGCAGGCACGCCCTTGCACACGCCTGCAAATCCACACCAGGCGCTGCGAAGTGGCTGCACAGGGCTGCACGCCCCATGCCTTTTTAAAACCACATAAAAAGTGGTTTTTAAAAAGCACGTGGTGGTGCCACTTCCGGGCGCCCTAGCACGGATTGCGGTGTGGAATTACTCTAAAGTAATCCACCCCAATCCACTTTACCATGTAGACGTCCTCCCACGGAGGTCGTGCTACCACGTGTTATTTCCCCATGTGGAAGGGGCCTTTGAAAGCTGAAAATAGGGGATTTACCAGACAAACCAAGATAATTATATTATTATTAGACGTTATTAGGAAGTTTTTGCTAATAATAATGAAAGTGAAATGGAATGTAGTAACTCTAGAATGTGTATAAATTTCTGAGCATCACACATGTGAAATTGTAAAACAAGGTCATGCCACTTAAGTCCCACTCCCCCTCCAAAAAAAGATAAGTTGTCAAGGTTGTTGCTGGCAGGCAAAGTTTTCCTATGAGTGGACGGCAGAGAGAAGATGTGGTGTGGCCAGACAGCCAGGTGCAAGGCCAGAAGGATTGTTATGGCTATGTCTTATGTATTAGCGAAGGCCACATGCCGGAGCACTGATTGGGTCACCCCACTTGTTTCAGGGTAACAAGGTAGCATAAAAAGGCTGGTGTTTGCCTTGACCAGCTGCCAGTTGGATGCCCTAGCTGGACCTGCCATGCCATTGGCAGTATACTGTTTGTAAGGGAAGAGTGCGGCAATAAATCAGTACTCTAAGCCTAACTAATGAGCCTCTGGAATTTTTTCTGCTACACTGCTGTGGCAAAGCCTTGTTTCACAGATAGCACTCTGCTCATGCTCAGAGGAGCCAAATCCTGCCAACCCTGACATAAGTATCATGTTCTGGTGTAATTTTTTCCCTAGGGCAGTCTTCTTCAGTTCTTATTAGATTAGCTGTAAATTCTGCAAAACAGAAAATACTTGTAAAAGGTGCAGACTGCAGTCAAACATGTGATAAATTATCTTCAAAATAATGGTGCTTATGATTGACAGAAGTTAAAAGGTTTCTTTCCTCTGGGAATAAAGAGCTTCCTAAGTGAGACAAAGTGCAGAAGCAGGAGAGGGTATAAACATTACTCCAGATCCTTAGCTGGAAATTTGCTGGGACTTCTCATATCACTGTAAATTATCATTTTAACTGGAAGGCAATTAGTACATACATCCAGAAACTAAAATATATGTGGCAAAAATGGGTGTCTAATAACCACTTCCAATAATAATTTCCATACCAGATCTCATCCTGCGGGGCAATTAATGTTGCATTAGCAAAAAATATGCACCCAAAATTAATTCTATGAAAAAAACTATTTCCTGTGAAATAATTTCTTCTTTTCACACTGAGTATATACGTTTAAATCAAAACTTGGAAAAGTTACTTTTTGGACAACAACCTCCAGAATCCCCAGCCCTCATGACTTCTGGGAATTCCGTCTAAAGGATTCCAGAAAGTATAATCCAAAAGTAACTTTTCCAAAGTCTGGCACTATCGGTTGCAATCCCTCTTGTAAATAGACGCAGATTGAAGGAGACTTTTTAAAAACCCTTTGAGGTTCATTTAACGACACAGTGCTGCATGGATTCAGGCTTGCAAGTCCAAGATTCCACCCAGACAAACAATGAAACAAATTTTATATAGTGTTATTACAAAAACATACAGTGAGAACAACTGAACAACAAAAGGCCATGGAATACATACAAACCCACCAATAAAGAGCAAGCACTGTTTTCAAACAGATTCTTTTTATCTTATTTTGATGTTCCAGCTGTTGTCATATGTCAAGATGCTTTGGAGCATGGCTCAGAGTGTTTTGTACATGCTTAACTTGAAAGTCCTTGGAACTTACACCATTTTCTATCTCTAAGCAAACAGTATACTTGAATATGCATAATATAAGTTTACTGAAGTGCAATATACTTAACCAAGTAGTTGATAAAGGAAACTGGCCATTATCATTTTCTTGAGATTACAATATAGTGATAGTTAAGGATACTTAACTAAGTAGCTGATGGAGAATACTGGTCAATATCTTCAGTCAAACATTTAAATCACAAAATATCAGAACACTTTCTTAATGTGGGTTTCAGAGTTACCAGGAAAAAGCATTGTTGTTGTTGCTGACTTATGTTATTTCTGATTTATGGGGGCCCTAATTTGATCCAATCTTGGGTTTTTCTTGTCAAGATTTGTTCAGAGAGGTTTGCCTTTGCCTTTCTCTGAGACTGAGAGCATGTGACTTGCACAAGGCCATTCGGTCAGTTTTTATAACCAAGAGGGTATTCAAACCCTGGTCTTCAGAGCTGTATTCCAATGTTCAGACTACTACACCATGCTTAGCTGTGCGTAAAGATCCTGAGTATAACAGACATACAGCAAACAAGACAATTGGCTGTTTAAGTTCCAGATCCAGCTACAGAATTATAGAATCGTAGAGCTGGGAAAGAGCACAAGGGCCATCAAGTTCAACCCCCATTTAGAAATACACTATCAAAGCATTCCCAGCAGATGGTCATTTAACTGTTTTAAGTCTTTTTGTCTAGACACTGCAGACTAATAGAGTTCCATTGCAAGCAATGTAAATTATAGGAATAAGAAAAGGGCACAAAAATCTTTCAAGTCATATAATTATTTATTATTTTAACTTCAAGCCAAATTGTAATCAGCAATTCCAGGGCGGGAAGTTCCTCTCAAGAGGCAGGTTGTGCTCCTTTTGCATGCTTTTTCAGTGTGTGTGTATGTTGTGGGGGTGATAATGTGTATTGCAGCCCTGTCCGATTACTGTTGAGAACATATCTTCCAACATTTCAGCCAAAATCCCGCACACACGTGACCAAGCAATAGCAGAGTGTTGTTAAAGAAAGCAGTAGGTATTAATGAGAAAGGGTTCACAAGCTAGAAGAGGCTGCAACAGCCTGCTTCTGCCTGAGTCTGTTGGGAAGGGCAAGATTCTACCCCCTTCCTCTCCTCTCTCCCTGTTGAGTTAGTTGAATGCAAACCATTTCTGCACTTTGAATTCAGTTGCAGCAACTGAAGGAAGCTGAGAACAAAGGGGGAAAGTGGGAGGAGGAGAGAGAAACTAGAAGCTGAGGGCTACAGTTAGCCCTCCACATTTGTGGATTTAAATTTCATGGATTGATTTGTGAGTTTCTCCAACCCCTGCTCCCCCAACTCAGGTGCTTCTTTTGATGGGAACTTTCCATCTCAGCAGCTCCGATCAGACCACGCAGCCCTCTAAAAACCCACCTCTAACCCTCTTCGTCCTCTAACAGCTGCTGCCCCTTCCAGCTAAGGATGATTCACAGCACAATTTCTCAGCACAACAAACCCTCCCTGATGCCCCTCCCTATACTCAAGGAATGAAATGGGGAAGAGAGAAGAAGTATAGGGCTACCATGATGACCCACCCCTTTTCCCTCTCCTCTCCATGACCTGGTTTGGGCTCTGGGTGTCCATTCTTCCCACCATGCCTCAGCCCCCTTCGCACAGACACCCATACACATTTTGATATTTTTGGTTTTTCCACTTTTGCAGGGACCCTGCTCCTTTAACTCTAGCCAATGGGGTGGGATGGTTGTAATCTTTAAAAGCAGCTGAGGGGGCTGTCCCTGCCAAACTGGGGCCATTTCCACACTGGACTGTTATAGCACTATTATTCCACTTGCAACATCCTATGGAATCCTGGGGTTTGCAGTTTCGGGAGGGGCCAGCCAGCCCCTACCGAAACTGCAAACCCCAGGATTCCATACGATGTTGCAAGTGGAATAATAGCGCTATAACAGTCCAGTGCGGAAAGGGTCTGAGACATTTGGAGGATATGTGAGAACATACCCACTACTGTTAGAATAGCTCTTAAATCAACAATATATCAACAATACATCAACAATACATATTAAATCAACAATACATATTAAAATATTTGAATACATGAAAGGTATAAACCTTCTGTAGAAATTTTGATCTTTTTGAAAAAATTGAAATAGATCTTTTTTTAAAAAATGTTGCTAACAAATCAGTATAGTGTAATGCAGTTTGTAGATCTTCATTGTATATGAATTTTTTGTCACAAAGCAGGCAGTATATAATTATCTTTAACAAATGGTACTGCTGTATGTATCTAGGTCATCTCATATTATACAATTATTTTTATCATTGTTACCTTATTTCTCATTTAAAATGCTAATTATAATTATTATAAATAAATATTCAATACACAGATGTACATTTATAAATCATTTTAATATTTTTTTAAATCATAACATTAAACGCTGAAAAATGAACAGAGTAGGCATTTATAAATAAATAATAAGAAAAAGAAAGCACAGCATATATATAGGAAAACAATGAAGTATGAAACAACTTGATCAAGGCATCAATGACAAGCATACTTGCTCAACTGTAAAACATTAATAAATATTAATTTCTGCAATGTTATTTCCTCCCTTGTATTTAATAAAGAGACATAGTTCACACATACAAAAGCTGTATTGACTACTGTCTCTCAAAGTATATCATTTAGTTTTAATAAATGTGCTACGCGTCAAAATTTATTAATCCAGTCTTAACTTGAAATTAATTTTATATTTTCCCAGGGATTTTTTTGATGCGTTTGTGTGTGTGCGTTTGTGTGTTGGTTTTTGGGATTTTTTTGGCAATAGTTAATCTTGCTGCTGCTAGCTGACTGGAGATCAAAGGCCTGAATCCTAAAGTTAATCCCAACTAGATTAGACCCACTGAAACAATGGAATTTACTTAAGTGTGTGCTTATCAAGTTATCATTGATTCAATAGATCTGCTTTAGTAGGGACAAACTAAAATAGAATTTAAGGAATTGACTGGAGTATTTTTGGATATCCGTGAATGGAAAAGTTCTAATAATATGTTTTAAAGTAGTACTCTTTTATTAAACCTTGATATAATAATACACAATTCAATTTTGGTAAACTCTTTGGACTTTCCACTTCTAAAAACCTTGTCAAGCTTTGATAATAAACTTCACCTTAGTCCAGTATTTATATCAAATATTGATATCAATTATTTGTTCTGATTGTATTCTCTCTCTCCCCCTCCCCCGCCCCCAAGAACTTCCCAGGTTATGCTTTGGTTACAATATACTATAATATTGCATTTAACTCAGAAAAACTCTTTGTGAGCAGTGGGGAGAAATGAATTAAAAATCCAATCACTAGTCCCAAGTAAAAGGCAGACACACTACATCAATAAGAACTTAGTTAACATTTATATAAGTTCTGGTGATCCAACAGTTCTAGCTAGTTAGGACTGGGTTTAGCCTGTAGTTGTGATGTAATTGGATTAAAGCTCTTTTTCACATTATCTGATGCGTTCAAAATTGCTAAAACAATTTTGTTCTCAGAAGTCATCTTTTTTATCATCCCACTAATAAATAAGAACTCAAGTAGATACTCACAAGTTACAAAAAAAGAAGAAGGGAGGAAACAGGAAAGGAATGTAGCAGCACCTTGAAGACTAAGTGGTTTTTTAAAATTATTTTTGCATGAGCTTTCATGGATATCAATCTACTTCTTCAGATGCAGTACAGAGTGATATTAAAGCCTCAGGGTATAAAACATATTTATACAGTTGCAGGAGTGGGACAGAATGTATGAAAGCAATGAAAGCAAAGTCAATTTCCTTGGGTTCAAAACTTCCTCTGAGATGATTCCTGTCATGCACTAGAAGTCAGTTTCTCCAGGTGAACAGCAGCCTTAAAGGTGGACAAGCAGGCGCAAGCACATCAGGAGCTAATCAGGCTGGGAACCTTAAAGGAAGGCAGAAGGTGCTGGCTCAATGCCAGAAACAACTTGTGTGTTTATTAGCCCTTGCTTTTGTGTGTGCTACAGGTTCCCTGCTCACTGTGTCCTTGTCTCCTCTGATCTTTGGACTGTCTGACCTTGCTGCCGGCTGGATTCCTGCACCTTTGGGCGAATGTTTGACTATGTTTCTACTTCACCCTGGATAGGCAAGCTTTATTGGACTGCTAAGCTATGTTTGTTTGCCTGCTGAATATCTTGGCACTCTGTTGCCTGACAACTGACGGCTGGTGCCTTGACAATTCCTTCTACTATATGTGCAGTAATGAGGACTCTTGTATTAATATGTGTAGTATTCCATGAAGCCACTATCTTTGTTTGTATCTCTGCTAATCAACCGGAAGTTTTGAATAGAGTTCAATTCAACTGTTTCTCTTTCTAGTCTTCCTTTGTAGAATCATAGAGTTGGAAGAGACCACAAGGGCCATCCAGTCCAATCTCCTGCCATGCGGGAACACACATTTAAAGCATTCCCAACAGATGGCCATCCAGCCTCTGCTTAAAAACCTCCAAAGAAGGAGACTCCACCACACTCCGAGGCAGCATATTCCACTGCCGGACAGCTCTGGCCCTCAGGAAGTTATTCCTGAGGTTTGAGTGGAACCTCCTTTCCTGCAGCTTGAATCCATTGCTCCTTGTCCTAGGCTCCTGAGCAATGGAAAACAAACCCACTCCCTCCTCGACATGACATCCCTTCAAATCTTTAAACATGGCTTTCATGCCCCTCTTAACCTTCTCTTCTGCAGACTAAACATACCCAGCTCCCTAAGCCGTTCCTCATAGGGCATGGCTTCCCTTTTTTAAAAAATTATTTTTTAATTAAAATTCCGTATAAGCTAAAATTTATATATGTGTGTTGTTTACAATATTACATATTGTACACCATTCTTACATAACTTTAATATTATTATTAATATTTTGTGTACAATGTTAAATAATTATTTCCTTCCTTAATATACTGTTCAGTCAACCCCTCCCCCCATCCTGTCCCCCCATTAACAATACATTATATATTGACAATGTATTTTTGCCATCAATTCATCCTTCCCCCTCCCCCCTCTAGCCTTCCTTTCCTTATTACACGTTTTCCCTCCTCCAATCTTTTTTTTCTTATTCTAAACCTCCTTTGTGTGAAATCTCTTTTTATTGTTGTAATCTACTTTACTTTTTCCTATTCAGTCTATATTCCTGCCTTAATATAAGAGTTACCTTTTTCAATCTTTTATTTGATTCTATACTTTCATCTTACTTCTCTTTCACTCATCTAATAATTTCATTCCATTGCTTTTCGAATTGTTGATTTGAGTTACCTTTCAGCATGTTGGACAGTTTTTCCATTTCAATAATATCTATCACTTTAATCTTCCATTCTTCGTGGGGGGCTCTATTCCTTCTTTCCAGTGCTTTGCATAATTCAATCTTGCTGCTGTTATTAAATTTAATAATATTTTCCTTTTGTCCTGATTTGGCTGTTCCTCATGCTCATATTTAATAAATATGTTTCCAGAGTCATCTCAAATTTAATATCAAGCAGCTTAGTGATAATATCGTGAATCTTTTTCCAACATTTTTTTTGCTATGGGGCATAACCATCATGTATGAAAATAAGTTCCTGTTGTTTTTCCACCTTTCCAACATTGGCCATTCCCTTTTTGTGTTATCTTCATTAATTTTTGAGGGGTCATATACCACCGATGCATTGACTTATAAAAATTATCTCTTAAACTCAAGCTTTGAGTAAACTTTATGTCTTTGCTCCATGCTCATTCCCATCTTTCCAACTCTATGTTGTGACCAATATTTTTGGTCCACTTTACCATATATAGGGCATGGCTTCCAGACCCTTCACCATTTTGGTTGCCCTCCTCTGGACACATTCCAGTTTGTCAATATCCTTCTTGAACTGAGGTACCCAGAACTGGACACATCCATGTTGTATATCCCATTGTAAGTGAACAGTTGCTTAAGATTTGGAGGCTGTTTGTAGGCCTGTCAACAACTGTCTTCCAGAGATTGTGAGAGTGCTGTATTATTCTCCAGAACTGGTTGTAGTTTGAGAATGTATTTGAGTGATCTCAGCTGGGGACTGTACGTGACAACTGGTATGTTTTTTCATTTTGTGTTTTTGATCTGTTTTGTAGTAGATGGGTCTTAGGTTCAAATCTATTCCTCTGAAATATAGCCTACAGCACATGCTATTCATCAGCAGTCTCCTATCCAAATACTAACCAGAGCAGACTCTGCTTGGGTTCTCAGAACTGATGCCTTTGGGATATTTAGGCCCTAGAATCACATTCCCTGCATGAGAAGTTGATGTGCTGCACATGGAAACACTCATGGCTCCTTCACAGAGTCCATCTTTCTAAACACTTATAAATATCTGAACATGAAACTACTTCATTGGGCCTGTTTAATCCTACCTTGTATTGTCTGTTATTGTTTAGATGCAGGTTTCAGGAAGAAATCCTTCCTTCTAGTCCCTGCTGTCTAAAACACAATGGTTGTGCAAGGAGATGCACCACCTCTGCCCAGTTAACCACTCCACCCCCTCACCATTCCCATTTTGTACCCAAATTACTTTCCTCACCCTAGAGTCTCCATGAACAACCCACTCACATCTACTCAGAGTGAACATTTGGGCTGCTCATGGAGACTGCCACATCTTGTTGGTCACCCTGTCAACAGTGCATTTGTCTGAGGAAGAATATCTCAGAATGAGCCATTTGGGACTTGAAAAGGCCAGGAGAACCTGCCTAGCTGCTTCACATCTGCAGCAAATATGGCTTTTTTGTGTGTGTGTGTGGGGGGGTTTGTTTGTTTGGGTGGGTTGTGGGAATTGGATGGGGTATACCCCTCCAGGAAGAGCTGCCACCTCTGCAAAGAGCTTGCCTAACTCCCCAACATGTGCTAATGGGCACAGGATTTCATGCTAAAATGTTCAGCTTAGAACTTTATTCTTTCTCAGTCTAATTTTTGGTATCTCTTGTTTGCCCTACAGTTGTGTCACAAACATACCGGAAGGTAAATACAATATATGGATGCGAGATAATGGCTAGTTTGGGAGTTAATGTCCCATCCAAAGGGGATTACTGCTGCTGTAACAACTCACAGCAAGCAATTAATGGCGCCCACAGCACCTTAAAAAAAAATTAACAGCAGCAGCACAGTTGAGTGACTATTGGAAAATTGGTCATTCCTTAGAGATTAATGAGCAATTTTCTGTCAGAGAACAGAGTGCACTCTGGTAGAAAACTGACAAAAGCTGCCCTGGACTCTGAGGATTATTTTTAACAATCCATTTTGTTGTGCATATTTAAAAAGAAACTTGTGGATATCACCACCAACCCAGAAGTATATTCTCATTATTTCCCCCCTCCTTTTAAACATCACAAGTCAGTAAAAGGCAAGATACACTGGACTGGCTATCTAGAATCTAAAACAACCAATTACAGTTGAATAACCAACAAGGTGTAAAACATTAAATAAGGGATTTTCCCCTGTCTTCAATTGCTTGCATTTAGGTTTGTTAGACAAATAAGTGCCAGCAAGGTGAGCAATTAAGCTCCATTTAAATCAGTCACAACTGATTAATGTGAATTGTTTCACTATTATTGCTTAAGTGTCTCCAAACAGGTATTCCCTTAAAAAGCATAAAGTTTCAGAAGATAACTGCCTGATTAAAGAAATGTAATTATGCATATCACAAAATGAAACTCATTTCAGAGGCTTGATGTGAAGTGCTCAGTGCAGAACAATGCTCACATTTCCCTCTACAAAAAAACCAAAAAACCTCTGGTTTAAAATTGGGAGTGATTCTCATTCACAAAGCAATTTAATTTTTACAAAATAGGTCTTTTAAAAGAGCATCCCATAGCAAACTGGTCAGCTGCCAAGGTATAACCAACTAGGATTTTAAAATGGCAGAATAATACCATCCAGTGCCTAAAAGAAACCCAATCCGTTTCTACGTAGTACAGAGATAAACTACAAGTGGGCCAAATATAACCTCACTATCACTAGTTATTTTCTTGGCTCCTGCCATCCCCATTTACTGTTGCTGCCATCAGTACTAGCACCCCTCTGAAATGTGTTCACACAGCCAAAACTGGACCTTTTCTCCCTTCCTTTCTAGAATCCCTTCCTCTTTATTTGGCTGCTGGGTTGCATGGTACAGCAGGCTGTTCTGGCACCCCTCATTCACCCTAGAGAATTGCTGCTGTTGCTACCTAGATTTGGTGGAAATTGCAATGTCAGTGGGAATCTTGGTAAAAGAGGAGGTGGTGTGGCCGCTGTTGGGTTGTGGAGGAGACCAGTGTCCCCTCACATTAAGAGGTTGTTCAGGAGGAAACACAGGAGGAAAACACAAACATAGTGGGTTATAGTCAACAGTCAGGAGAAAACATCACTGGGGAAAGAGAGTCTAAGGAACTACACTTTGAAAAACCTGCCAACTATTTTGAATTAAAAATATGTTAAATGGTAGCAAATGCAGCCAACATAGAAGTGAGTCAACATATATTTAGTGAGTGCAAAACCATCTATAATATATTGTATATGGTATAATATGCAGCATACAAGATAGTAAGAAGCATATGACAATAAGATGAGAACTAAGAGATTAAACAGTTGTACAAAGAAGAATGTTGTACAGTGGAACAGAACAAATCACAAAAATCCTGGAGTTACAGTAATTCATTTTATAATCTTCATACTTTAAGTTGCCTCCTTTCTCACTTAAAGCTGATAAACACATTACGCATTACCACAGAAACATCCTATAAATATAAATAATCCTCTGACATTATCCACAAAGGCTACTTTTTGTAAACCTAATTCTCCAAGTAGCAGCTGAAGTGGTCATTCTCAGCTCAGGGACAGGAGAGAATTTCATTGGGTTCATAATTCCCAGTGACAATATCCATTTCACACACCCCTGAACTTGTTGAAAAAGAAAATATTCCCTTGCCTCCAAAATATGCACATTTATGAGGTTTGTGTGAAAAATGCCTAGATATTTTTTTTTTAATGTTAATGGCCAAAATTGCACAGATTTGAAAAATATGTATTAGCATATTTTGGTCAATGGCAAAACTGCATAATTGTTTTAAAGGAAATTAGAAAATAGAACTGCTTAAATTCTTTTACAAGAAGAAAAATCTGCAGCCCTTTCTACACCATACCTCATTAGAAAGTCTTTCCATTACAGTCCCAGCTTTGCCATTCACACAATGGTATCAGGTTAGGAATGCTCTCATCTGCACCCTTCTGCCTGATGCAGATCAGTAGCAGTATAGCCACTGGTGTTCCTTCCACACTACAGTGTCATTGGCCACTCACTCCCTTTCCCACACCTATATCCTGCCCCACAGCTCCTGATTGGTTGAGGGTGTTTTTTTTATAAGCCATACTAGCACAGCCGCATTATAACCTCATGACATGCCACTACACTATTGCATTTGTGCTCTATAACATTAAAAAATGTACTTAAAAAAATAAAAAAAAACCTCAAAGAAGAAATTTAAAATAAACACGGAGAGGCAGTAGATTCCAAACTTACCATGCCATGGGAGTCACTGAGGAGTGACAAGCTGGGCACACCCATACCCCGCCCACTACTGGATCCATAAGAACAGGAAGCGCTATCAGGCACTGACACAACTGATGGGATAGAAGCACTAAAGGAGGCTCTTCGTGGATTTTTTCTGAAAATGGTATAAGGTAGTTTTGCAACACATGTGGATGAGATAGCAGCTGGATAGTGACAATGTCGTGCGGTAGCACGACTCCTGGACTGGAAACAACCCGCCGCTGTTATGGGATAGCGATGTAGCATGGAAATGGCCTACGTCTCACAACCAGATATCAAACAAGGGAAGGACAAAACTGCAGGTGGGATTTTTGAGAAATTAAACAAAGCCAAACTAAGCCCCCTACCACACTCCATAGTTACAGTGCTATTATTCCACTTTCAACATCCTATGGAATCCTGGGGTTTGCAGTGTAGGGAGGGGTATTTAGAATTCTCAGCCAGAGAGCTCTTTGGCCTCAGGAAACTACAAACCTCAGAATTCCACAGGATGTTGCCATGCCAGTTAGAATGGAGTATAACACTATGAAAGGGTCGTGTGATAGGGGTGTCAGAGAAATTCCTACCTCAGTCAGTACAATTTGTTTTTGTGTTTTCTCTGCTGGAACTCACAATGTTTTTGTTGCCTTTTATCACTTTAGCATTGCATTTTAGTACTATATATTTTATTATTTTATTTCTGTACATACGTTATTGGACAACCCTATATAAAATGTTAGATAAACTACACTAAAATAAGAAGCAGCTAATCCAATTACTGTTTTGTAATTCAGACTAAGAGCAGACTAAGATGGGGAACTATAACTTTGGAAATGAAAGGGACCTTTAAGAAAAAAAGTTAGGGAACAAAGGGGAAGTTTGAAAATACTATCTCTGTTATGAACAAATGCAGTTAGTTTTGCCCTCTGTTTACCTGGGGGGAAAACTGATTGGCTTGTTTGGTTAAAACTTACAATGTTACAGATAAATCTAACATAATTAAAGGTTAAGATATATGTATAACAGTCTTCACTTTGAAAATAGCACTATGCGTTTCAAGAGAAATGCAGCACAATCCCAGTCATGCCTACTCAGAATAAACTCCCTTGAATTTAATTGAGCTTACTCCTAAATAACTGTGTACAACCATAGGGCTAAATCCACTTCTTATTGCCAACTAGAGTAGACCTGTTGAATCAATAGGAATGCATTAAGGTAACACTTAGGCCAGTTCCGTTGATTAAATGAGTCTGCTGTATTTGGGATTAATAACTGGATTTAACTCTTAATGTCCAGTGTAATATATTACTGACTCCTTCTCCAGCACAAGTAAAGATCAATCACCTAGGTCATTCTATATAGCCAGCAATGTGTTGTCCTCAGCTGAAGGATATACATTGTTACTGTGGTTCAGACCTGGGCGTTGATATCAAATAATTTGACCTTTTGCTGGCACCCTGGCTCATGTGTGCAAGGGTCCCCCGACACAAGGAGCAGCTGTTAATGACAGGGATTTCCAACTTCCCCTCTCAGGCGGTCATTTCAAAAGCCTTGGTCGATTGCTCTGGGACCTGGCTTGCAGATTCATTTTGTTTTACAATGATGCCGGATTTGCGCCAATGACTAACAAGGCCATGTTAAGTGCTCCCCAATTTGCACATTGGCCACACTATTGATCTACCAGCGTTAATCCGATAGCAGCAGTTCAGACTCTTTTCCGAGCCTTTGTCCAGTCTGAAACTTGCTTTGTTCTCAACATTTATGGTCTGGCCCTCAGGCACAATTTCTGCTATATAAGCCCCTAGTTTTGAGCGTTCATGGCCTGCTTTTTGAGTTTCATCCGGCCTTGCTGTCAGTTTGTGTGGCGAGTTCCTCTCAGCGCTGAGTTCCCTTTTTCTCCAGCTTCCCAGGACTACAGGATCAAGGTGTCGTATTGCCTATCCCTAAGCTCTCCTTTTCTGCTCCTTTTCCTATTTTTCAGTTAGTAGTGTGTCTGCCTATCTTATTTGTTATTTTCTAATAAAACATTAACTGGTTTATTCTGAAACTGCCTGGCTCATTGACCTACCACTGTAGACATTGAGCAAAAGACCTCCGCTAAAGTTATCCTGCCTCTCGCTAGCCAGCAAGTATGCTCTAGTTAATTTCCCCATTTGGATGTTTGGGTGTCCCTTCCAGGACCCCCGAGATACAGGGTAACATACATATGTATGTAAATTTGTGTGTGTGTCTGTGTCTGTGTCTGTGTGTGTGTGTATAAAATCTGTCTAATATATGTTATACCTGTGTTGTATATACCATAAGTGTGTGTACATATGTGTGTGTGTACATGTGTGTGTGTACATGTGTGTGTGTATGTATTATTACCTGTCTAAAATTACACAAGGTACAATCCAGTCCTATTAAATCAAGGTGAGTGTTGTCATTTACTTCAATGAGGGAATAATTATATTCATTGTTCTTTTACCATTCCCAACAATACTTCTCTGCGTTCCGCAATTTTAGCTAACATCTCCCTGACAGCCAATTCAGTAACACTCTATAGTGGTGGCTGCATTTTCCCAACTCTTAGCATCTTTGTATTACAGTTCAAAACCACTAAGTGGTAGAGAGATGTCACCACAATCCATGTATTTGAGACAAAATGGTATGGCAACTTCCTCTCTGGAGCATATTAGATTTCATAATTGTTCAGACTCAAACACTGCATTATTAATGAGATAATAATGTTGAGACTTGAACCCTTGAAGGAAAAAATACAGAGGTAAAAACTTCTTGCCATCTGGGCCTTTATGGATTAGGTACAACATTCCTGGGGTTCGGTTACAGCCATGGCTCCATTTAAAATGTATTCAGGGGGCTGACTGCCAGAATTTGCTCTTCAGTTTCCTCAATCTCATTAGAAAGTTCAACGTCACCAGTTGTGGCTGGATCAAACTACAAAGACCCTAAACCTGGAACAGGAAAAATTAAGCTCAAGGGCTACAAGCAGCTTGTCCCAAGGATATTTTGAGGCTTTCAGAGCCCCTCCTCCCATCCTGTGGATAAATACTTAGAAGGCACCAGATCCCATCTGATCTTGGAAGCTAAGTGATCTTGGAAGCTAAACCCTGGTTATGACTTCGATGGGGGGCCTCTAGGGAATGCTAGTTGCTGTCAGCTACAGCCAGAATTCACTTGGGCAGTTGTAAATGCACAACCTAGGGTTAAACATTTGTGACTCATTGCATAAGGATTCTGAATATGTATCACCTAAACTGCCCATTTACGAGTCAGCAGCTGTTGCAACTGACAGAAGTCTGTTCCTCTGTTGATTAGAAAGCAGAAGACTGGTACTCCCACCCACCCCCCTCACACGAGTGATCCCTGGCATGAGCGGGAATTGTGACAAGGACACTTCTGCCTGTTGCAACAGGGAATGCTCATGGAAAGGGTGAGAACATCAGTCAAGTGACGGGGAAACAGACTGCCATCAATCCCGGTGGCTGCTGCCTGGTTAGTGGGTACTGGGAGGTGGCTGGGAATCACTATGCAGTTATATGACCGTGGTGGTTACATGTTCATAACTACCCATGGGAAGTCCAGCCCATATTTCAGAGGAAGGCAATGACAAACTACCTCTGGGTATCTCTTCCTTAAGAAAACCCCATGAAATTCATGGGGTCCCTGGAAAATGCCAGGCACTATGAAGGCACACACACACACACACACACACACACACACACTTTCCTTCCACCAGCATCTTTTTCCCCCCTAACAGTGCTCACACACCCTCTAATGGGCATGTAGGCAACTTTGCCATTCCCTCCCACTTGACCAGAATGTTTTAAACCCAATTTTAAACCAGTTAAATAAACTGCAAACTGAGTTCCAGTTTATTTCCTGCATTGTTTGTTTTTTAAACCTTTTCTGGACTCAAAATAGCTTGACCTCCCCAGAAAACCCTTAAGGCATTTTGAGTTAAATATGTTTGTAAAAAAAATTAAAAATTAAACATTTCAGGGATGACCTACTCCTCAACATTTCACAGATGAAAACAGGGACACCTGTGGCCAAGCAACATCACAGTATGAGCAAGGCAACAGAAGTTATTAAAGAGGAGGAACATGCAAGCTTGGAGAGGCTGCAGCGGTTTCCTTTTGCCTGAGCCTGCTGAGTTCTCTTTTTCTTTCCCCCACTCCTGAGCTAGTTAACTACTTCTGCACTTTGAACAGCAAATGAAGTAAGTGGAGGATAAAGGGCAGAAATGGGAGGAGGAGAGAGAAGCTGGGGCATTTCAAAAGCAATTGAAAAAGTGGGACAACAGAGGATAAACCTGATTCATCCCAGCCAAAATGGAACAGGTGGAGGGTATGGCATAAGGGAAAGTCGTAGTGTTCCAAGCTCTCACAAGAGAGCCAATATTGTCCACTAGCCCTTGACAGTCACCCATCCATGACCTGTATCAAGTATAAAAGGCCTCACAACATTATTTGAAAAGTGCATCATGTAAACTATCATCATCATCATCATCATCATCATCATCATCATCATCATCATCATGTAAAACTTGAAATTGTATTTAGAATATTATTATCTGTGGCCTTACTGTATCTTGTTTAGTTTGTGCATAAGTCTGTCACTGCCTTCACAGCAACTTTTTTTTTCATCACATGGAGTGTTGACATCACATATTATTTTATCTCGGGGTAGAGGTAGGACTTGTACTGTTCCTCTGCCAAATGAGAAATGCTGAGGAAAGTATAGGCGTCATTATCTCAGTGGGGGGAAAGGGATTCAAAAGTACATAACATTGAGATGGTTGTCATGGCATTACAGTAAATCTAAACCCTAAAATTTGAGGTGACAAATAATATGAAAGGGGTTCAGAGGATTACCTCTAATTTTTTTTTTTTAAAAAAATCAACCAAATAACATTAAAGGAATCTAGAGATATTCTGAAATGTATCTAGCACACCAAAAGAGGTAGGTGAATAGATTCACAAATAGCTTAATTAATGTTGTATATTTGTTAACAGGAGTAAAATTATACTTTGAAACAGCAGAGACACTGAACTTTAAAGCATGTATACACACACACACACACCTGAGTGATGGAAAGCCAAGCAGCTTCAGGCATCTGTTTATCCCACTATATAGCAAAGCTCTTTTAGTTAAATACACATTTATTAAATTATGCAACTACATGTTTTAATTATATAATTGCATGTATTCAATCCAATTCCATCATAAGCACATATACTGTAATTAAGACTCATAATGATTGCAAACAAATCATTCTGTGCTGAAGTTTTTTTCTGTATGCAGAAAGTTAATTTTTTTAAAAATTATACAGTCCAAAATGACACTGAAATCTGCTGAAAGAAAATGGCTGCACATTGAAGGAGCAAACAAACTATTTATTATGCGTGCAAACAGTTCATTTATGTCGTGTCAAAAGGCTGATGAAAATGAATAAAGCCTGTTCTGAAAACCCAATGCTAGTGGCACAATGCAAGGAATTCCTCCAAACATTAAAGGGACTATCCAAAATATTGAATACTATCCTCAAAATAGATTCGGCACGACAGTTATCTTCCTTACTATGTCTTGGAACATGATTCTCCACCCCACTGACATGGGATCATCAGCCATCACTGCCCCCACAAGACATTCAGGAAGCTACCACAATTATATACAGCATTGTGTCTTGGAGGAGCCCAATGCCCCTCTCTGAGATGAGATTCTCTGCATCCTGTTTCTACAATTTAAAGCCTGGAAAGGATAGAGGGCAGGCCTGGACATGGAGAAGTAAGTTTGAGGCAGCAGGCAGTTGCAGCTAAAGCCAAGACTGGTGATATGTTGAGACACAGAAAATCTGCAGACCTTAGACCCCAAGCAGAAAAATACATTTTCTAATGAATCTCCATAGGTTCAATATAGTGGCTTGGATCCCGAATTGCTTTCCCCCTGTTTACAGAAAGACCTTTGACATCATGCAGCTGCCTGTTGCAAGAAAGGAACCAATTTTCACTTATTTTGCTTTTGCTCTGCATGTATTTCCCCCTCTCTGAAACATGCACCCTCCCTTGCTGTTCCAGGCAGTCCACACTTCCGTCAGTGTGAGTGTCCTATAAACAGAGTTCCACTTACAGAGTGTCAGGATCTATGCTTAGCTAGGTACAGCACTGAATCTTATTTTTAGGTTCCTGTCCTACATCATAAAAGCTTTTTGTAGCTGAATCTTCCATCCCTTGAAGCATATTATTATAACTGATCAAAATGTTCGGTGTGGCTGTTACCCTGTATGTTGGGGGTCCCGGGAGGGGCACCCAAATAACCAAATAAAAACACAAGTTGGGGAAATTTAGCTCGAGCACTCTCTTGGCTAGACAAGAGGCAGGGTAACTTTAGCAAGGATCTTTAACCCAATGTCTACGGCTTCAGGTCAGAGAGCAGGCAAGCAAGTTTAAAAGTAACAAAAATAACAGTTTTATTGAAAGATAAACGGCAAATAAAACAACACGCGCACACTAGCTGGGAGCAGAAATAGAGAGTTTAGGGATGGGTAATACGACACCTTGTCTTGTAGTCCTGGAGAGAAAGATGGGGTTCCAAGAAGGGAGGCAGACTCAGTCGTGGAGAACTGAGGGGAAAACTTCACTGGACAGAACGGCAGCAAGGTGGGATGGAAGTCCAGGGTGATCCAATGAAGTCCCAAAAGTGGGGACCTTTTTATAGGGTGGATTTTACCTACAGGCTATGTTATGCTCGGTGAGAACAAAGGAAATTTGGAGCTGGACAAAGGACTTGGAAAAGGTCATGTTTTGCACGATGGGTTTAGCTCTTAAGACAATAGTGTGGCCAGTTCGTTAATGGCCCGATATAAAGGAATAGCTTGGCTCTTGGCTGCATGACTTTGTGTAGATCTGAGCAGAGCAGAGCTGGTTTGCAGGGAGGTTTTTCCCTAAAGCAGCATAGAGGCTTAAATTGCCTGCCTGAATGGGGTTTTGGAATGTACAACCATTAACGGCCGCGCCCGTACGTGCTCGTCCAGGGGACCTCTGCAAACACGTGGAGTAGGGTGGCAGAGAAAGGTCAAGCAAAGGCCAAGTTATTTGATATCAAAAGGATATCTAGCGCTCTCACCAGACATATCATAAACGTGATAACATGGCTGATAGTAGTCTTCTCAACATAACTCAAAACTACCCTATAAACAGGACCTCAGAATGATCTGCTTGGAAGTACCTCCAGTTCTTACTGCCTTTGTATATAAACAATGTCCATATCTAAACAAAGGCAGGTCCTTGCTTTCTTCTTTCAGGGAATTTTTGTAGCATAGTTTCTATTTTGAACAAGTGGCCTCATATGTGCATTCTAGGGTTGCCACGTGAGGACTATCCAAGACACTAAAGCTTGAGACCTAGGAATGGCCCCTTTTGATGTCACTGGAGTTGGACTGTGCTGATGTCCCAAGGAACAGCCCCATGATGAGATCACTTACCATGATACATGAAGCACCAACCACAGCTGCACAGAGTACGCCAGAGTAACTAATGAGGATTGTATCTGTACACATACCTCTCACCTAATAACACTTGCAATGTTTGGTAGAATGATGTGTAGGCAGAATTTACAAATAGACATGGGCCATTTCCACATGAGACTGTTATAGTGCTATTATTCCACTTTCAACATCCTATAGAATCCTGGGGTTTGCAGTTTAGGGAGGGGCCTTCTATAGTGTGGAAATGGCCTTATATAGAGACCTTTCATCAGCTTTTATAGAATGTTACAACTGATGTGGTTATTTTTCCTCCTTTTGTGTTTTGATTTTCCTGCTTTTGTTATACTGGAACATTATTGTATGTAACTGAAATCTCTTTTAAATGTAAATAAAAAATTATTTGAAAAACACTCTCAAGGAAATAGTCTCATTGTGAGATTTCTACCTTTTGCTCTGTGTACCAGGGAAGAGGATCCAGCCCTGAAATGTAGGGACCCCAGCAGACTCTAAGGCAGTTACAGTTTCCTAAGAAGACTATACCATGTGTGCTCTGAATATTTAACATAAATTCTTTATCACACACACACCATGGGAGGAAAATCCAATTCAACAGCACTATTTGCATTCCTGATTGTTAAACACCCACCCAGGTGCCTTGCTTGGCTGGCCTCCCTGCATTTTATCAGCTCAGTCATAGACGCCTCTACCTCTTTCTGTATTTAAGTGAAATGTGAACCTTTAAGCTGTGGGGAATATTTGTGCCATTTGCTCCAACCTTCATCTTTTACAAATGTCAACTGGGCTTTTGTAATAGGAACAGCAGACAATATCCCTGGCTCTACAGGAGTCTCTCCTGCCAAATCACTTGCTAATGACGCCTGTCTGGCTCATACATACAAGGTCACTGAGATACCTTGTTTGTAAAAATTTACTTTGCCCAAAGGGCATTTCACTCCCTGGAACAACCCTCTGCAGTTGTCACAGCAGCGGCTTAGCCTTCAGGTAGAGATTGGGGTGGAAAGGGGGGCGGAAGCATTTAAGTAAAATTGCTCTTCAAAACATGTGAAGACATTTGCTGTATTTTAATAACAGCTCTTGTATTTTAGATTATGAACATTTCACATAAAATACTGTTAGCCCAGCCTGGTACAAAAAATGGTATAGACTATGCACAATGTTCTCTTTTAAAAAAAGGAGTTTATACATTGCCAACACTTTACGTTTATTTTGTTAAGGCTTTCACTGAAAACTCTTAATAGCGTTACCTTTTCAGAAAAACTAGCCAGGATTATTTAAGACCGTATGAAAATCATAGTTCAAAAATTAAAGCAGCAGTGTATGGACAACATTAGAGAGCATCCAATGAAATCAACATATAGTACAGTGGTTCTCAACCTGTGGGTCGCGACCCCTTTGGGAGTCGAATGACCCTTTCACAGGGGTCGCCTGAGACCATCGAAAAACACACATTTCCGATGGTCTTAGGAACTGAGACACCGCTCAGGGTGGGAGGGGGGGCGGGGCACAGCTGCGAGGAGGCAAGCAGGAGTCCTGTGGGGAGGGCTCACCTTGGCCAGCTCATGGGACCTCTCCTCGGAAAGACGCCGGGGTCCAAAGACCAAAGGAGTCCCGAGGAGGCTTTCCAGGAGTTTGCCCCTCAGGTGGCCTGGGATGAGCATAACCAGGCGAGTCTGGATGCCAAAAATGAACCTGCGGGAGGGGAGGGGTGTGTCAAGCCAGGTGCCTCTCGGGGAGCCCCGGGGGGATGGGAGCAGGCGGCGGACCTTTGGGGGAAAGGGGCGCCAAAGGAGAGGAAAAGGAGACTTCGCCCCGCTCCCCAGTCTCCCCCCTTGAAGAGAGAGAGAGAGAGAGATCAGGCCTCTTTCCCTGCTCCAGCCCCTCTCCTTCCCTCTGCTGCCCCGCCCATCCCCCCTGCGCCTTTAGCCCTTCGGCTTCGGGGCGCCCAACTCCCTTTCTGACTGAGGCTCGACTCAAGTCCCTGCAAGGCCTGGCATGGAGGGACGGAACCCTGGAATGCTCCAGGGGGAAGAGACCCCCCCAGGGCCAAATCCAATCCATCCCCTCCTGCCCTGCGGGGAGAGATTGTGCGAGCCCCCCTTGGAGAGATGGCCCTCCAGTCTCCCTTGAGACAGGGAAGGCAAGCATCTTCCCAACCTTCCACGGAGTCCACCGTCCCACCCCTCCTTCCGTTAGGAAGGCCCTGCCAGGGTTTGGGTGGAAACTCATTTCGTGGAGTCCAAAGGGAAACATGGGGGGGCTCTGCTCTCCTTCGGACAGACCCGCCCCACAGTAGCTCCGTTCTCGGCAGCAGAGGGGCCGAGGGATGCGGGAGAAGAGGAGCACTCACCAGATTCACCCATCGGGTTCCCGGTAACCGAACGAAGCCATCCTGGCAGGCGGGGCACGTCAGCTGTGCCCCTGGAGCCCCGGCGCGGCCTTAATATGGGCGCTGGGGAGCCTGCAGCCCCTCCTTGAGCGCCAAGGGGCCCCAGCCCACCCCCGCCACTGTCTTCTCCGGGTACCAGGAGGGAGGTAGGCAGTGTTCCCAACCGCAGGAGCAAACTCCACATGCCGGGTGGCCCTGCAGGCAAGATCCCTCCCCCAAGCCGCCAAAGCCCGGCGTCGGCTGAGCCAGGGCTGCTGATGGGCGAGGTGCTCCCCGGGCATGCAAGCTTGGCCATCAGGCGGGTGCCAGGCAGAGGCTGGGCATCAGCACCCAAGACCACGTGGTCGCTGCCACATGCTGGTTCAGAAACACACCCACTGGCAAGCCCGGGCAAAGGGAAGTCACACTGAACAGGAAGGTCGGGTGAGCAGGGCACAGGTTCCTTCCCAAGCCTGACCCCCCCTTGGACTTCAACACCCAGAATCCTGAGCCATGAGCCTAGCCGCCTGGGAGTCCTGGAAGTTGGGGACCCGCCCTGGAGAGGGATACCCCTGCAAAAACCTTTCCTGGGCAACTCAGCCCACTACCTGGGTGTACCTGGGACGCCACCCCCAAGGAAGGGGCTCAGAAGCCAGTCCAGGAGGAGGGCGAGAGTCGCAGGGAGAAGGCTGCCCCTCGCAGTGGTGGTTTTACCGGAGGGGTAAGGGAGCAGAGCAGGTCCTGCTTTAATTATGTTCAATTTGTAACAATGAAAATGCACCCTGCATATCAGATATTTACATTACGATTCATAACAACAGCAAAATTAGTTATGAAGTAGCAATGAAAATAATTTTATGGTTGGGGGTCATCACAACATGAGGAACTGTATTAAAGGGTTGTGGCATTAGGAAGGTTGAGAACCACTGATATAGTAGCACAAGTCAAATCTCATGTGTGTCTGCCCACAAGTATTACCCTAAGAGGTTGGGGATGTTGGAGTCTATCCAAGATGCCAGCTTCTCTTTAGAATTAGGGGGAAATATAGCTCAAAGGAGGCCTGTGAGAGAAGGATAACAGCGGGATCTTTTCACCTATGTGGACCAGTACTAACTGTAGAGAAGACTCCAGTTAAAGTTAAACAAAGTATTTTGTTTGAATTGACAAACATATAAGAAAGTGGGCAGTCTTAAGAACTATAAAGGGCTATAAGAAAGTAGGGCAAGAAAGGCTGGATAGAGAGAAATTCGGTAGAAAGGGTGACACTTACCAGTCTTGAAGGAGATCAGAGCAGAGGGGCTCAGATAGCATCTGAGGGTAGCATGAAGGAACAGCAGCCTGGACTACGTTCTACATACTACATACTACAACTGGCTGGGGTAAAAGCAAGGGTTTTTATACCCTATTTCACACTCTGAAGGGGTGCATTGACAAACTTGTAATGGCTTTCTGATTGCTCACTAATCTTGGCAGTTCATCTTTCAGTGTATTCAAAATGCCAAGAGCCTGAAGTGGTAAAGGGCTTAGTACAAACCCATCAGCACTGGGGTTGTCTATATAATTCTATCTGAACTTCATGACCCTGAACATGTCTTGTGACCCAGTACTGTTCTCCAGTCATTAATATGTCCAATTTATAAAAATTGCATATCTCATAGGAGGAGTGGTAGGATTTGGTAACACAAGTATGGCCCCTGGAGTTCACTGGGATTTATTCCCAGGAAAGCATATATAGGCTTTGAGTCCTAAAACAGTAAAATCCATAAAAGATCTTAAACGTTTGTGTGTGTGTGGCAAAAAGCCATTAATGACAGAGCAAAGAAGCCTTTCATTAGGCAGAAGTTCAAAAGTCTAGATGTACCATTTAGGCCTAATCACATTTTTTCAGGGCTCCTTGTAAGAGGACTTCTGCTGTGTTAGCTAGAGCTCCTGAACGAATAGCCCCATAACTGACAGTTTAGCAAAACAATTATTGTCAAGACTGACCCTCTGTCCCGCCCTTTGAATGCAGAATGTGGAGACCCACAAAATCTCTCCAACTCATTTCCTTGATGCCACCACTTCTGCTATGTATTATACCCATAAAACTCAGAGAAGGCCCTCTTCCCTGTAAAACGTCTTCCAAACTCTGTTTCTCTTTCCCAGAGAGATATTGTAATTACCAGCTGTTCCACTCAGAGTCATTGCTGCCCACATAAGGAGAGAGATAGAACTGGAAAAGGAAAGGGTAAGGGTACCACACTCCACTCTTCTCACAATCATTCAGCACAATTACATAAGAGGCAAATAGAGCTATATTTTCTCTAGAAATGGAATTTTTTAAAGTTTTGTTGCTGTGAAAACATTAAGCAGAAAAAGAAAGAGAAGACAGGAAGTAAAATTAAGTGATTGACTGATTCATCTTCTAATCCTAGCTGAAGTTTCTCCAGTAGCTGCCCAATCAGCATGTTTTGGAAGATGGATTGTGACTCAGATAAATTACACTTTCTTCCTTCTTCATTTACTGAGTTTCCCTGTACTGGCTTCATTTCTTGCTGGTTTATTATTTCTGTTTCTCAAATATTTTAATCAATTCTTAGAATTTTTCTTGCAGTGACAAATTTATTTTAATTAAGGAAGACACAGTTATACTTATACCACCACCACCCCCTCCGATGATAATGAACAAGAAGCATGAACTTTTGGACTTCTGAATTACTATCCAGGGTTCAATGGCCTAGCTAAACTGGAGAGCCCTGAAATCAATTTTTGCTGAGCTGAGTTGTTTTCCAAAGTGTCAAATCAAAGTCCCAACCAAACCTTGCACATACTCTCACTATTCACAGCTCCATTTATGCACACTACCCAATCATATACTATTTCACGGAATTTAATTCCAGCTCCCAATAAAGAAATCTATGCAGATACAAAATGAATGGGAAACCATACCAAGATGGGAACTCGGGGAGCAGAAGTGGCAGCTAATTTCAGTACAAAAACAAAAATATAGATATCAGGTATCCTTTTGTCTTCATTGTATATTGTATGTCACTATAATGTGAATTACACAGAAGAAAATGGACCAGTTGGGCCTGGTTAGCCATCAGTTATATCCAAGCAATTATACTGATATGAATGGGATTGTGCTGCTGCAATGGAGCATGACATCAGGTATCTGAACATCAAGCTGATCACAGCTCTTGTATGGTGAGAGAATAATGGATTTTCCCCCTACTGTTGAGAGTATATTTGTAAAAGGAATGTATCATTTGTCACATCAAATAAGACAGACAGTGGCCATCAAATGAAATCTGCCTCTATCGTTATCTAATCTCTAACACAGACACCAAAAGAACATATATCCCCAGCTAATTTGTATAAAGCCGCCTGGGCTGAATCTTCTCCCAAATGGCCTGATCACCTTCTATAAAGGAGTTTCCTATTATTATGTGGCCAGAGCTTGGAAAAATTACTTTTTGGACTATGGTTCCTCATATCTGTTGGGGAAATTGAGAGACTTTGGTAATGACACTCTCAATGAGCAGTGTATTTTAATAATTGCACAAAAACGGAAGTTGAACAGATTACCAGTCCCACTTCTATAACTCCACCCCAAAGACACTTAATCTAGCTCAAAATAAACACAAAAACAGTTTGGTTAAAAATATAAAAGAGTTTACTCACAAAATCTTGTGCATAGTCTACACAGGTTCAATTTTTGAAGAAGGTAGGAAGAAAACTAAGCACTCACATGCTTGCTGCCAATGATCCCTGTTGTGAGATCTCAGAGCACACTTTCAGGTCAAAAGGCAAAGGCAAAAGGAAGAGTAAATGGCAAGAGAACCTTTTAAAAACAAAGAATGTGTACGTGCTTGAGGAAGAGGTGTTAACCAACAAACAGGAAGTTCTCTCTAGGCTATCTGTCTATGCTTACAATAGACATGCAAACAAACTAGCCATTTAATTAGGCATGCAAAGGTTGCCACTCCCAATAGTATCCCCCAGCCAACATGTTCAGCTGCCTTTCTCAGAGGACTTACAAGGACTACAAAGTCTCCTTCAGTCAGGGTTCTCTGGAACTAAGCTTGTGGCTACAGTTTTGTTTTGTTTGTGTGTGTGTGTGTGTGTGTGTGTGCCTTATAGCTTTTTCAGCATTTTATACTTCTGTGAGAACAGCTTCACAAAGGAGATATAGACTTGGTGTATCAGTAATATCTACTTTGTCTAATAATATGTGTGCAGGGCATGGTAAAAGCAGACATGCCTGCTATAGTACAAAAGAGGAGCCCAGCAAACAATAAGTGCACTTTCACTAAGACAGCAGTCTCAATCTGATGGTCTATTAGGTTATATGAATCTGTTTGAACACTAAAATTTTCAGAAGAGGCCCTTCTCTCTTTCCCATTACCTTTTGAAAGTGCTTTGTCAGTGGCTGCTCTGACTGCTCTCAGACTTTGAAACTCCATCCCTAGCAAAGCCAGGATAGGTACCTCTTTGCTTATCTTCCAATGGCAAGTGAAAACATCCTTTATTCCACCAGACTTTTAGAAATTCTCTGTGATGGGCTTTTATAGTGTGCCATTTTGTTGATTTTTTTAAATATTGTCTTTTGATGGATTATAAGTGGTTTTAACTCTATCAATCTTTTGTTATATACAATTAAACAACCTATAGAGTTAAAACCATTTAAAATCCATAGCATGTATTTGCATGATTTTAATCTGATTTTAATAACTTGTAAGTCAATCCCATTGACCCTTTTCGCACAGGCTTTCTGTCGTGCGAGAGCCCCCTGAGCCTCGTGGGAGTGGGAGTGTCGCTCTGCACGACGCACTCCCACTTCCGCCACGCTCACGGGGCTGCAGCGGCACGATCGCAGGTTTTTTGATTTTCGCCTCACAGCGAAAATCACCCGCGCTCGCGCAACGCTCCTAGCGCCCGCGCACACTTACCTCCTGTGCGGAGCGTCGGGGAGGTGGCCGGGTCACGCTTCCTTCCCTCCGCCCCTGCGGAAGGAAGGAAGGGGCGGGGCGCTAGTGTGACGGACGTGACAGCCTCCTGCTTTGTGCGGGGGACGGACGCGACAGCCTCCTGCTTCGCGCAGGGGGGCGGACGCGCGAGCTGCCTCCTCCTCCGGGAGGCTGCCACTTCCCCGCTCGTTCCTTCACCTGCGGAAGGAACGAGCGGGGAAGCGGCAGCCTCCCGGAGGAGCCTTCTCGCGCGAGCCGCCCTCCCCCGCTCGTGCTAGAAGCCTCAATGCGAAAAGGGCCATTGTTGCAGGAAAGGCAAGATATAAATGAGAGGAGGAGGAGGAGAGAGATGTTGTAGTAGTAGTAGTAATTCTAATAGTTTATGTTGTTACTTTTTTGGACTAAATTGCACAGAACCTCAGTGTGGCCATTAGCTGTAGTGGTTGGTGGATTCTGAGAAATGTAGTCTGAACATGCTAGCTATTCCAGCTTGAAATTCTGAGATTTCAAAAACTTTTAACAGATAGCAGCCACATTGAACAAGAGAAGACTTTTCTTTTCAGGGCCCAGTAGGGTGATGTTTCCAGCCCCCTCCTGCCCACTATCTACAGTAGGACAAGGAACTGTGATAGGGATCCTGCTTCTGATTGTCACATGTCAGATCACTGGCAGGAGGAGTCTGGAAACATCATCCTGCTGCACCCCAGTCATCTGCAGAATAGATCTCCATTGCTTCATTGAGCTTGTTGGTTGTTAAGGTACATTGGAACAGGCATTTGCAATTGTGGCAATAGTGCCATGATCATGAACATGGAGCATGGCTCAATACTGAGCAGTTACAGATTTGTATCCCTAGGTTATGAATCCATAGCCGCAAAGTAGGATTCCAGCCAAGAATAATAATAGTAACTATAAAAGCATATTGTCAAGGAGTGAGTGGGGTGGCTTTGTAACAAGTTATATAGTGAATTCCTTTTTAAAGGTATGTTGCCCTAAGAGGCAGGGAACTTTGAGGTCCACCCACAATGCCAGTGTCTCCTTAGAATTCTGGAGAATTGTAGCTCCAAAGAAGCCTGCAAGAGGAGGGTAACAGTAGGGTCTTTTCACCTGTGTATACCAGTATTAACTGTAGAGACGACTCCAGCCAAAAGGTAAACAAAGTATTTTATTTGGATTGACAAACACACAAGATATCAGACACTCTCAAGAACCATGCAAAGCTACTGGAAAATGAGGCAATAAAGATTGGATAAAGAGAAATTGGGTGGAAAGAGTAATAGCTACCAGGCTTGAAGCAGAAGGTCAAAATGGAATGGCTCAGACAGTGTCTGAGGGTAGCACAGAAGAATGGAAATCTGGGGCACCATGTGCAGTGCAATATGCCCAATATATTACAATTTTCTGGAGCCAAAGATAGGGTTTATATACCCTATTTCCTACCCTGAAGGAGGGTGTGCAGACAAAACTGTAACGGCTTTCCCACAGAACTGCCAAAGGAGTCCAGAATGGTCTGATTGCCTTAACTCTAGGTGACAAACATTGCTAGGAGGCATGACAATCTCTAAATGACTGGTCAGACAGGGGGTATAGGAAATATTTCCACAGGGCGAGATTAAGAGATGGTCCATGATTGCTTCAGCTGAGTAGTTTTGCCTTCCGTTATTTTCACATGTGCATGGAACCTAAAGTCTTGAAAGGATTAGCATAAACCCATTAATGTCTGGGTTTCCTGCCAAACCCTCTCTGAACTTATGACTTAAACATGTCTCAGGTCAGCTTGACCTGACATCACGCTTTCTGGTTAGCATGCCTTCATCTCTGTTTTTCAGCCATAAATATGTTCAGGTATGAAAATAGCACATCCTGCAGGATGGGGGTGTAACAAGTATCTGAAACAAGGAGACTGTTATACAAGTGTGATGTCCCTCCATGATTTAAAGCAGGGGTGGGCAGGCTCCATGGGTCCAGGAATGAACATGCATGCATGCGCGCACACACCCCTGGACCTGGGCAGATTGCTGAAAGAAGAAACGGAAAGAAGAATTTGACAGATGCTCCCATTTTCTTAAAAAAACATGTTTGGTTCAAAACAAGGTCCTGATTTACATGGGGGAAGAGGTTGTTTTAAAGAGTATCATGCTTCTTGGATGCCTCCAGGATTAACATTCTCCTTTTTCATAGATGAAAAATTTTGGCAATGGAATGGTTGCTTGGGCCTCAAAAATTGGGAAGGGCCTGATTCCTATCTTCCCGCTGAACAAATATTTAGAAGCTGGGTTTGGGGATGAGATGAAGAGGATGGACCCAGAAAGTATGCGCCCACTCTTACTATGAAAAAAGGAGGGAGGGGAGAAAATAAAAGGAGAAGGAGAAGGAAATTGTAATCATGTGAAGGAGGAAAAATACAATTAAGACCAAAAAAAAATGTACTCTTCAATTCCTTGAGATCCCCCTGTTCTTCTAAGGCCTCGTTTCTACCAGTATTAAACCCAGTTCCTGCAAATAGAGACCAGCATTCACTTGGGCAGTTATGAAAGCATAACCACCATAATTATGTACTTGAGCAGTGACACCCAGCCCAGAGCCCCCATCTTCATTTACTAGGCAGTAGACACTGCAATCAACAGGGGCCCATTCCCCTGTGGCTTGGAAAATAACAGGGGAATGGGTCCCTGTAGTTTCCACCACCTATGGTGGTGTTGTTCCTGACTGTTGTTCCCACCACCTCCCATAAGTGATCCTCACTGTGACAGATAAAAGCAAGATCCCTGCTGCAGTTCTCCCACACAATGGAGATTGTTTGCACAAAGAGGGTGGGAATGTCAATCATCTGCTTTCTGATCAACAGGAGAACAGATCCCAGTTGCTCACAGCACCAGCTGCCTAGTAAATGGATACTGGAGAACATTCACAGTCCCTACCTAGCCTCTAAACTGCATAGATCGTGAATACAAAACAGTTACAACTGTGTAATTCTAGGTTCTGCATTCATAACTGTCCAAGTGCATTCCAGACTATGTAAATTATGTGTATATTATATACTATGCACTGGCTTATGAACAACTTTATTCATATTTTTGCTTCATACAGATATAAGTGAATGAGCTTTTGGATATTTTATAAAAATGCAAGTAACTATAGGCATAATTTTTTGAAACCTCTTGTATGTTAACATCAAGGAAACTTTATTCCTTGAATTTGTAAAAGTTCAAGCCCTGGTATATTTTTCTGTGGAGGTCATTAGTCTTCCTCTCCTATCTTTAGGATTTCTCTCCAGCTGATCTGCAAGTGATCAATACGGTACCATACTGTGCTACAATCAGTGTTCTGTCTCCTCTTTGCTTCTGCAAAAAAGACCTCTCTCACACTCCTTAAATTTTTTATTACAAAGATCAATAATATCAGAGTTCTATTTCTGTCTAGCCTACTCTCTCCAGAGCCTTTGGGAACCTGCTGGTCTCTTAGCAATAGTCATGTCAAGGGGGTGATTCTCTTCCTTTCCCCCCTGTGTATTATAATTACCTCCTCTGAGATTACAGAGATAGCCTCTCCATCCATTCTCTGCTACCATTCCTAGCTCACCTGGTTTATGAATCCTCCCTCCCAAGTTTCAAATCACCTTTTATGCATAAGTAGCAAATGCTCTATTAAATCTTAAAGACTGATCCTCCCAAGAAGGTTATAAAATTCTTATTTTTCAAGAAGCTCTCAATATGAAGTGATTTTTTTTTACATTCCCTTATATAGCATTATTTCTAATCTTCCCCTGTTAGACAGTGTTTTAGAAAAGGCCATGCCACAGTTTGAATTCAGCCTCACCAATAAAACATGTTTTATGTTGTCTAAAAGACATTTTTTGATGTGTCTCCTGCTTCCTGATACTAGAGATCTCTTTAAAGTGCCTGAATTTCTGGGTAACATTCTAATCTTAGTTACCATACCATGTAATATCTAAAATACCTCAGTTAGTGTAGCATAGTGGCAAAGAGGCTGAGCTACAAAGCAAGAAGTCCACAATTGGAAGCCTTGTTAGAATTAGCAGCCTTTGCATGTCTCTACTAAGTAATTGCTCATTTGCATTGTGATAACTTCCTGTTTGGTTGCTTTGCCACCACCGACTCTCTTCCTGCTTCACTCTGTCCTCCAGCCATTTTTCCTTCTCTCTCTCTCCACTGTTAGCCATGGATTTGACGATGCCCAAGTGTTAGTAAATACAGCCAGCTTTTATATGTTTCACAGTGAAGACTAGGCTTATTTCTTGCCTTGTTAGAGCCTGGGGGCAGGGTGTAGTTGTTGCTTTGCTTCTTCCTTGTCAGTTTCACTACTCTGAAAACTGATGGTGTACTGGTAAATTTTAAAACACATAACCACATCACCAAAGTGGGAGGATGTTGATCCGATTCTAACTGTGTTGATTCATAGATCTAATAAGGAACAGTCTTAGCTACCCCTCCAAGATCAAACCACCCCAAAATATTTTGGTTCATAACTGGGATAGCTCACAACAATGTGCTGTTGCCAGGAAGATCCACGTCTTCTCCATCCCTGTTCCTACCCGGGATTGTAACTATACTGAGGGAGGAGAGTAAGCCTTCATTGTTCCTTGCCAATTTTTGTAAATAATTAAAAATTATTTTTAATTTTTTAAAAAGAAATTAATTTTTTAAAATGTTTGTTTCAAATTTGTGAGCCCCCTTTGACACTCTTTGAAACTCATCTCTGTCACAAACTCACCAAGTAACCTTTCTCAGCAATACCTTCCTTCCTTCCCATTTGTAATATGGGATAATAATATTAGCCCTTGTGCATTGTGATGGGACATTTTAGTCCTCAAAAGTCATGTGTTGTTGCAGGATCCATATACAACTAGATCAGGAATGCAAGTGTTATGTGGTACTGTCACCTGAATAGTTATAAGCAATATCCCTATGTTTCAAAAACATTTGCCATTTACAGTGGCAGAAATCACACACACTGGGAGGCGGGGGATGTCAGGTGGCCACTTACTGATATACAGGGGAGATACCCTCATCAATCACCCCGACTGCTTACTGGTGAGTGAAGTTTGGGGGATTTTCACAGTCTCCACATAGCCCCTAAACTATGGGTTACATAGGGATGATGAATACATAGCAGTTGCAAATGCATAACTGTAGGTTACATATTCATAACTGTCCAATAGAATCCCAGCCATAGTTATTATTCAGACTAAGAACCGATACAGAGAAAGAAAAGAAAAGAAACACATGTTAATGGGAGTCATACTAGTTTTTTCATTCTAGCTGCTTTCAGATGTGTCATTGTGATTCCATTTTATCATCGAAAGTTAATATACCAGTCAAAGGAGATTCTCAACTTGAACTATAATTTAATAAGCAGGTTGAAGTTGAGCATCCTCAGACAGGACATTGATTGTTTCTACAGCAAAGTAGAACCTAGCATCTGATAGGTACAGATTTATTTGCCACTACACAGAAGAGAGGCATATCTAATTAATTACCGGAGAAGGGCCTGCTCTGAAATAAACAGGGAAAATTGTTTCATAAATCAATTTTAGAGTAACCCTTTAAACAAAAGAATCCACCATACATTGAGGCAATTATTTGCCTTCTGCAATGAAGGATGAGGTGACTTGGTATTCAAGAGGAAGAGAGAAGATGGTTGTTCATTGTTTTCCACATTCAGTGTGACAATCCATTATTGGAGAAGTTATAAACTTTGAGATTAAAGGAATGTTCTTGGCTATTGCACCATTTACCAATACATGCTGTCTTTCCTACCCACCTTGAACTTACTTTGAGCGGTGAAGGTCACAGTCAATCCACCTTGCAGTTATTGTTTTATCTCACTCTCCCAGCTTCTCTTCATCTTTACTTCAATGTACTGTGTGTGAAAATGTGCTTTCTTTTATTCACTTCAGCTTTGGGTCTCCAGGATGTTGTGTGAAAGAATTCATCAACACACTCCATGTTGGATCTCTTGAGTGCTGCTGAGACAGAAGGCGTTATCTGTTCTCATACATCTCTGTTTACTTTGCTGGTGCTCAGGTTAAGATGTTATTCGAAAGTGATTTGGCTGCAGTCTTAAATGCAGTGACTAGCTCAAGTGAACAGAGTGGGGCCTAACTTCTGAGTCAACTTGCATAGGAAGATGCTGCCAGCCATCTTTCTCACTTCCATATGGGCTAGGACAGGGAATATTCTTGCCAAGATGTATATACATTCACTTAAAGTTTTCATTTAACCTATGTTCTGCTCTGAGCTTCCAAGTAATCTTTGTTGGTGATTAAATCACAGATGGTGATTAAAAAATGGAAGACACTGGATTAGCATAACCTATTCAACACAGGGCTGCATTAAAAATGGTTCAATTATGTCAACTTGTACAAAGGCCTACAGACAGTTGTTTTTTATTATTATTATTATTATTATTATTATTATTATTATTATTACTATTATTTAGTCAGTTACATGAGCACGCAACTACCTTGTTATGAACAGCATCCTTGGATATTAACCTGTTTCCAGGCACAGCTCAAAGCACTGCTTGTGATATACACAGCCCTATACAGTCCAAGACATCAAAAGCTGAACGTTTCTTTCTATGCAAACCTGCCTGGATTTTGAGCTCTTCAGAGGAAGGCTTTCTCTCATTCCACCATATTCTGAAGCAGGTCTAGTGGGGATGAAAGCAAGAGCTTTTTCAGTAGTTGCTCCCAGCCCAGTCCTGGAAATCCTTACCTAAGAAAAATATGCTAGCTTCTTCCCTGTTCTCTTTGGGCCTTTGGCAACTGACTTCAGTTGCTGCAAAGGGGTTTTTTAATTGAGTGGGTGTACACTTTTCTTGTATCAGCATATTTAAGTTGTGTTGTACTTTTTTTTTTGCTTTCATTTCTTTTATATTTTAATTGCATTTTTTTTATTTTATTGTAAGGCACACTGTGTCCCATTCAAGGGGTACAGTGGGACTTGTATTAAATAATAAATAAAATAAATCCCATCTATCATATACGCCTGCTGATTCCATTTCTTTCTAAGGTGGTCAGGTACCCATGATGGATGATAAATGATAAAGTCCTTCTACATATATGTACATATGGTAGGAAGCATGTGTTTCTTCCTGTCTTGGACAAGCTGAGCTTTATCTCCAGCATAAGGAAGTCTGTTTGCTCTTTCTGAACAGATTGTTGTCACGGCTGCAGTGCAGAAGCTGATTGGACTGGCAACTGAGTCTTACTTCAGCACTGGTATTGCCAAATGCATAGTCCCAAGTATTGCTTTAGGGCTGAACTGGAATGAGAACATTTCATTCCAGCCTCAAAAAAGCAAAGGAGAACCTCCTCATTTCAGAGATTCAGCAACTCCGTATCCATCTCTAGTTCTGTGTACACTTATGTCACCTCTTGATGTATCTGTTGTTTATTATCTCCTTCTAGATTCTGCTCTTCCTGCTTCAATAACGTTTGTTAAAAGCTCAAGTGCTCACATCAGAGATTTCCAGATAGAAAAGTAACTTGCTTAAGTGTTAATGTTAAATTCCCGCTGCCTACCAGTAGCAGGATGGAAGGTATTACAGTCATTTGTTCTCCGAACAGCACATTTTAAAAACCTTGAAACATTCCAGGTTTGAATGGAGACCTATGAATGAAAAGACACTTCTTGTCATCATAATCTGAGTTGTTAAACTCAGGACAAGGGATAAAAGATGACTTCAGGACCTTGAATGTTTAGGATTCTTCTCTTCTAAGAACCCTCATCAAAACATTACAGTATCTGGACAGTACCTATCCTTTTGAACAACCACTCTGCATTCCTATGATGTTGCAACATACTGTTTTCTACGGGGATCTCAAACCACTCCAAAGATGAAGAAATGTATTCTTCTCAAAGAACCCTGTTGTCTTCTCCACTGGTACTTTAGTCAGTCAGGATTCTGTTTCTCACTTCATCCATAACGGTTTGCCAAATCCTTCTGTCTTAATATCAACTCACCTAAGTCTCCAGAGAGATTACTCTGAGCCTCTCTGGCTCTCCCCACCACACTCGCCTCACATCCTCATCTTTAAAGAGTGCCCGCTTTCTCAATCACTGATAACAAAGACAGTCTTAAAAATAGCTGTTCTTTAAATTCTTTTGGCTATTTGAAAGTGTTGCAGCAGTGGCTGACAGACCCTTTTTCTGGCTGAGTGGGAACGGCTGGCGGCCTTCCTTCTTGGTAATTCAAAAATGAAGGCTCTTGCCAAGGCTTGGACACTCAAGTGCTCAATGAATTGGAACTCCTCTTGGAACTTCTGTTAGTTCATCACTCTTCCCCATTTCTTTCCTTACTTTGCCTTCAAAACCCTTCTCTGTTGTTTTGATCTATGACTTTTTCACACCCCTCCAAATGTGATTCAACCTCCATGGCTTATGTTGCCTTTGAGTCTGCTCCCCTATCCCCTAATTCAATGATTCTCAAATTCTAATCCTGCGAGTGTTTTGGACTTAAACTCCCGGAAGTCTTAGCTGCCTTGGCCAATGGTAAGTGATTCTGGGAGCTGAAGTCCAAAACACCGGAAAGACCAGAGTCTGGGAAATACTGCCCTGTTTAATTCTGTTCATCATTATTTTTTCATTCTCCCTCCTTCCATATAGATATGGGGTGGGCAAAGATGTCATTGGAATGCATTTCCCACCAGCCCTAACCAGCATAGCTTGTGAGGAGGAATGCCAACAGTTGTTCTCTGACATCTGGAAGTCCACAAGCTTCCCACCCTGACCCAGACTATAAACACTAACCAGGAAATTACATTGTACATGTTTTGCTTTTCTGTTAACTAATAGATGGTAGGGTTGGGAATGTTGATCTCAGAGGGATTGCTGTGATGGTAAATGTGACCCTCCAGATGTGATTGAACTTCTACTACCATCAGCCCTAGTGAGTATAGCCAATAATTAAAGATCATGGATATTAGAGTCTCCCAACTTCTAGAAAGCCACTGTCATGTCCCAGGCAGACCAGACAGACCAGGCAGTCAATTAGCAAGCAGCAGAATAGAGCTTACCCACAAAGGCAAGAGCAGTGGTAGCCCAAACAAAGTTCATGTTCCAAAGCAAACAAATCCACATGGCAAATCCAAGTCATTGTCAAACAAGCAGAGGTTCAAGATAGTCAGGAGTCCAGAGAACACAGCACAGGACTTCAACCACTGGGAAAATCAGTTGTCAACCCTGAAAGGGAAGAGCCAGCTGGCAGCCTTTTATCTTACTGATGATGCTGTCACAAGTGTTCCCTCATTAGGGCACGTTTGTTATTTAAACAAGCTGAGCAGCAGAGCCCCTCTTTCTGGCGCCATCTCTCTTGCATGGTAAGAATGCATGTTGCCTCATCTTCTGATATTTGTTCTCCTTGCTCAGACCCCTGCTATTGTTTGTTATCTTCCACTGAGCAAGCTTCTGGGGAAACTTTTGCCTCAGATTCAGAATCCTCCTCTTCACTGTCAGGGTCTCCATGACAGCCATACATAGAGATGGCAGAGAATTTCTTTTCAGTTCATTTTTTAATAACAATTTCCTCACATTTGGGACAGAGGAAACTTGATTTGGGATTGCAAGATCCACAGGACATGTTCAGACTGTATCTGTAAATGATCAGGTATGTGTCAGCCTGTACATGTGCTAAGTCAAGCAATGGAAGAGTGCACCTTCCTTATGCCTAACAGCAGCAGCCTATTCTAGAAGGTACGGGGCAGGTTATGTGGCACACACCACTACATTCCACTACAACAATATCATACTATTATAATATATTCTCTACCAATTATTTTTACCATGCAGTTGGGCATAAAATATGCAGCTGGAGAAATGTGAAGTCTGAAAGCTGATGTGCTGTTGTAAAAACTGTGGAAACGAATAGAAAGGATGCAGATTTTCACTTGTTTTGTTTTCATATTCAAGAACAAATAATTTCAAACATTTTCTTCCTGATAGGTGAAATTAGGAGAATTTTTGAACACTGGTTAATTTTCACATTTGAGGCTTTTATCTAAATATTCATTTCTGCAAAAGCCTTTATTAGGGGCAAAGGAAAAACCTCAATGTGTTCACACAGAAGCCTATGTCTTTTGCAAAAACTGTGCTGTTTTCAGTGAACAAGATTCTTTGGCAAATAAATTTTTCACACAAAATGCCCCCAAGTGTGAAAAAATTCATAGCAGTTGGCCATTTTTTCAACAATGTGTTCCCATGTGCCTTTTTCTCCTCAAATCAAGAAATGTTGCCAGTATTACATCCTGCAAGAATTTTTTTCAGGATTTTAGAATTTTAGAAGAAAAAACCCTACTTAAGGGATATCAACTTTGGCAGCACAAGTTTGGTGACACACCAGAAATAGATATTTTTGTTACTGAGCTAAGATAATTCTATAGATAAAGTGCCAGTGAAATAGGGTCTTAGCAATGATGAAAATATGCTTTATTCTCAGCTTCCCCGCTTCCTTCTTCTTCTGGTGCATGGAATCTGATGGGCATTTGTACAGCTGAAAAAAATTGGTTCTAAAAATGTAGACACACTGCCCCAGTATCTCAACTTGGCAGTTCGTTCCACCTAATCATGCCAGCAATAAGGTCATGAAGACACTGCCAAATTTGCCACAGTCTAGTTCCTCTCTCTCTCTCTCTCTTGATCTCTCTCTGTGTATGTATGTGTGTGTGTGTTTGAACAAGTGGCACTGTTGACTTGACTTGAACATTGAAGATAACATTGCTTGAATGATCCATTTCAATTCTATATCAATATAATGATGTAGTCAGAAGAAGTCAGTTTTTCTTGAAACAGGCTACTGGATCACATACAAAGCACTTGCTTCATATCAGAACTTAAGTCTGCTCAAAGGAGATAAAAGAATATGGGGAAAGGATAACATTTTTCGTTTCTATGCATGGCAATCTGGCATTTTAGTTCCCTGGATGCAGTTTTGTTTTGTATGATATATGATATATAAATCATTCTATGATATTTGCTATCAGTCCAGTAGTAAATTCCCAAATTTCAGCTGCTTGCCATGAAGAGACCCCCTCCCCACTTTTTAAAACAACACTGGGACAAATATATATATATATATATATATATATATATATATATGTATATATATATATTGTCCCAACAAACCTACTTTTCCGCCTTTGGAGTACTTCTTTGTCCTACTCAATGGAACATATTGGGACATCTTTCCCCCAAAATGCCCAGTTCCATTTGTCAGCTACCTGTGAAGCAATGAAATGACATGTTCTAGAGGAAACAGAAATTTCTTCAGCTGGGGAAAACTAGAATTTATTGGGCTTAGGAGATATCCAATAATACAAAAATGTGTATTGTATTTCATCTTATCTGATTTTATTTTAGTTTTATCCTACCTTGTATTTGCTGGCTGTGTATGTTTGGGTGGAACATACTTGATTCTGCACACGCAAATGCTCTTAGTGTCATCTTCCAAGACCACCATGATCACCTGGAGGTCTCAGTGGATGATGTTGGTGTTCTGAATCTGGTTATAGGCATTCTGCTTTCCACTGGCCACTAAATGCTCATGGAGTAGTGGCTACAGCAGCTAAAGTTGAGTCCTGATGGGTTAGAGGGGAGAGGTAGCGTCGTTCCTCTCGTGGAATTCTTACACTACATTTCCTTGATGTAGGATCTCACAGTGCATTGTATTGCATTGTATTATGTTTATACTTTCCCCAAAGCTGGGATTTAAGGTGATGTACTATATGATTGCACTTCCTCTGAATTTAGTAAAACTTTAAAAAAAACAAACTAGAAAGTATGGCTTTCTGGTGCTGTTAATCCTCTAGCTTCTCCCCTCATCACCTGTTAACATAATCACCTCTCTAGCTTGGCATAATCAATCTGAAGAAAACAATTTAACTGTAATGTAAGTCTCACATTTTTTAGTAACTCCAAAATCAAAACTATTGCCCAAACCATATTTAGAAAATGTGTTGTTCCTATCATACTAAATCTTGCCTTGCTATTTTACCATTGCCTGTAGAACAGGGTTAGAAATTATGCAGCCCACTGGATGTCCTTGAATTGCAACTCTCAGCATTCCTCATCATTGCCTATGCTGACTAGGGCTGCTGGGACTTGCTGTTCCAATAATGTCTGGAAGGCCACATAATTCTTATCACTGGTAATAGGAATTATTACAATGTATCTTTGATTGAGAATCTTTAAGGTATATAAAGCACTACTCATTATTACCTTTGTCCCTGCCATTTTTATGACATTATAGCAGAAATAACACTTTGCTGAGGGATGGAGAGTCTTCAGTTTTCCATTGAGATTCTGAAATCTCACTCTTTTCATAAGTGTGCCCTAATTTATGGGGAAGAGATTCAAAGGTCTCTGTCCTATTAATGAGAAAAAAACTGGAATAAACAGAGTAAGACAGTTGCTCAAAGAGGAACTTGGCAGTTGGTTTAATACGGGCTCAGTGGTGTTCTTGTTTTGTTTTGAGGTGGCTCAGCTAGCTTCACATCCACAAATCAGTAAATCACCCACCTGAATCTAGGTCTTGTTCTGAAAACTGTAACGTTGTCTGCATCTGGAGTGTTCTTTCCCTCCTGTAAACTCATCTCTTTGCCACTACAGCTTGCTCTTCAGCACAGAACATGCTGGTTCAATGAAGAGCACATGCAACCGCTGCGCATTTCTGCAGGAGCCCATCCATTGTAATGCGGGTCCTCAGTTCTCTGCAGGGCTCTGCAGACCGCAAATCTGTCAGGGCACATTTAGCAGACAAACTGTGTGCCTTTGAGCTCTCTGCTGTACCAAGTCATCCACCACACGAAGCAACAAAATGTATTGCTGAGTGTCAGGTTAGCCTACCATTTGTCTCCTGGTATTCGAAATCCTACACCAAATATTTTCAGGAGAGAAATCAGCAGTATGCACACAGCATGTTATATTTTGACTGGCTGTAGTGCCTGGCACACCTAACCACTCCAAGAATAACTATTTGTCTCATGTCATCCCAGAGCTAGGATAGGTGATAGATTTCAACTGCAGTGCAACACGTCTCTTTATATTTTACCACAGTCCCTGTCCTCTCCTCTTGAGGCCTGGGAAGAGAGGAATATAGGGGAGCCAGATAGACTGAGCTGGTCTAGACACTGCTTATACCTCAGGGATCAGCATGTTGTCCTTGGCTTTTTGCCTGCTGCAAAAGAGGTATGGGGAGAACTAGATGTTTTCTGCAGATATTTCTCCTACTTCTCCTATCAGCCCCACTGGGCGCTGCCATTGATAATGCGTTGTGAGATCTGTAAACTAATCCATCGTGTGGGCCAAAAGTTCCCTTTCCCTTGTATAGGAAATGGTTTCATCTGCTGCCTGTTTAATTCTTATGATGATTTGTGTTCTATCTTTTGCTTTTAATTTTAAGTTAATTTTATTTTAAATTTTAACCAACATGAGAAAGAAGACTGATACATATGTATAGCCATTGCAGAATCGTCTCGTAGCTCCCAAAAATATCAAATGTGTTACAAGGGCAAACCACAGAAAACAAACATTAAATAATCATTTATATCAGTACTCTGATGAATAGATATTCTCATATACTTCCCTTCTACCACTCCTTTCAAAAACCTGGCATTCCAGATGCCAGATTGAAATATATTTAGTGCCACATTACTTAACATGGATAGTACATGTTTTGTCTTTCTTATGAATGAAAAATTCTTCTCCACTTTGTAGCGATAGAGTGAGAAGTGGAGAAAGTGTATGGGTTGTACAAAGGGTGCATTTTTTCTACTAGGCATTGTCTGTTCCCCTAACACTTGCACAAGAGTCAATGAAAATGCTGGTATGACAAACACCTAATATAATGAAGCCATAATGAGTTGTGGAAGCAGCCTCTGCAATGGCTTACACAAGTTTTTGCACAACTGGCATCAAAGTATGTGATCTGACGTGTGTGTGAAAATCAGTTTTTTTACAAGTAGCAGAATGACACAACCAGACACAACTTCATAATCAAACCTACCAGATGATTTCTCAATACGAGGAAGTTTCATTTTCCAGAAAGAGACTGGTGAGAAGCTGACTGCTTCTGCAGACCCAAGATCCTCAGGGATATCCAAGCCTGCATGGCCACCCAATCCACAAGAACACCAACACCTGAAGGCATTGTGCCCATTGGAAGTGTCCTAATGAAATGTTGATCTGCTAGGAAGGATTCCTCAAGAGTCTTCAGGAGCAGAGAAGGCCTGGATGTAAGCAGCTGAGCATGGTGGGGCCTCAGTAGTTCAGCAACTGGGCAGTAAAACTACTGGAAACAATGCCATTCCTGAGTTTCTGCCTGCTAACCCTTGAAACCTTGCTGTGACTGATCTTCCAATGGCTTGAGTTAGACAATATTAGACTTCACCCCCTCAAATCTCGCTGCTTGTCTTTTGCTTAGAATTAACAGATTAAAACTTGGATTGTTGCTTGACTTTGGCTTCAAGTCCTCTTCAACTGGTGTATGTTGGTAAGACTCTTGTTTTGACATTGGCAGTGCTTGCGGGTCTCCTTCTGGATTCTCTACATCTGCCTTGTGGCACAGGCTGTAATCTGTGGGCTTTGCTACTGTAACTTCCCACCTTGCAACAAAACAACCATGATTTTTCATTGTCTTTCAATATTGTCAACTGTGGCATTTTCCTGGGACTAAAGCTAGCAGGATTGTGGATTTGTCACCAAGAGATTTGAGAAGGTGGTATTAGAAAACACTTGCACTTATAAATTTATCCTAGGGATCCCTTCAGGATTCCAAATTGTCCCATTTCTTTAAACACCTGTATGAAATTGCTGGGCAAATTCACCTGGAAGTTTGAAGTCATCTATATGCAGATAAAATCCAGCTCTCTTTCTCCGTTCCATCTGAGCTGGGTGCCAAAGCCTCACAGTAGGCAACAGAATGGATGGAGGGTGAGCACACTGAAAGTCAGTCTTTGTCAGATGGAGCTGATTCATGGTAGACTGTTCTAGTCCTAGATAAATACCTACCTTGAAGGGGGACAACCTGCCACAGAAAGATCAGGTTTCTATCTTGAGCATGCTCTTCTCAGTAGCAAAGTTGTGGCAGTGACCAGGAGCATATCTTAGCAGCTTCAGGTGTGTTGAATGCTGCAGTTCACACTGTAGAACATGCCCTAATAATACCTTGAGAAAGGAGTGCTACATCCCACTCTGTGTAGGGCTGCCCTTGAAGGCTGGCTAGAAGCTGTAGCTTAGGAGCGGGTAACTTTCTTCTGCTGAGGACTGCATTTCTACAAGACTGTAATCAGGTAGGGGCCACATGGAAGTGGCAGGCATAGTTGCAACACATCATAGAAAGGGCCTCATCTTTTCTCTCCCTCTTTTTCTTTCACCACCATTTCCATTTTACTCCCCCCTCTCTTATTAATGCCTGCTTCTTTCCCACTCTCATTTCCTACCCCGCCACCAACCCATTGGTCTGCTGAGGAAAGTATTGATTCTGCTTTGCCAGAACTTTCAATTGATTGCTAGCAGGGGGCTTTTGAAATTATGGTGAGACCCGCAGGCAATCCATCCCTGCTGTAAATGATTCAGAATAAGGCAGTGTTAGAGGCAGAGAGCATGTCTTGCATAAGTGTCGCTGGCTGCCAATCCTTTGCAAGTCTAAAGGCAAAGCATGGGTACTTTTAAAGCAGGAATGGGCAACTGCAGCAGGTCAAAGTGTCTGTTTTCTGTCCGAGGGACTCTCTGGAATTCCATGGACTCCAAAAAATGCTAGAAGTCTCTGGAAGTCCACTTCTGGACTGACATCCTGTTAGTGAGTTATGATGGCATAGGTCTGACTTGAGGCTACTATAACTCACATTTTTGGTCAGTGAAAACACTGGAATTCTGCACCAACTGTATGACAGCCAAAATGACCACTCCCCCCTCAAAAAAGAAACCCCACATTTTTTTCTGCTGCAATCTCTCCAACAAGAGCAGCAAAAATCCCCGCAGGGGCCACTTGTGGAACCAGTGTTTCACTTTGACCACTTCTGATTTAAAGCTTTTACAACCCAGACCAGAATACCAGATACAGATTTGTTCCACTGATTTCAGTGGTTCTGCTCTAAAAAGGAGTAAAACTAGATCCAGCCCACTGACTGACTAAATGAATGGGGAACAAGTTCCTGCATGGGGAGACGGGGCATAAAATTCTGTCCAGGAAAAACTCCCACCCCCGCCTCCCCGCTTCCCTCTTGCTGGACACACCTTTCTTTTGCTGAGGGCCTCCAACACAGCCATTTTGTGGGCAGCAGAGAGCAGAGGGTGATGGAAGAGCATCCTATGTCCCTATAGCCAGATGCACGATTACAACATCATCATCCCAGATGTCTGAGGGTCCTCTGGAGGCTTGGACCAGGACATCATTATTGTGTGTTCAGCCACAGGGATATAGCCACATATTTCTCCACTGCCCTTTGCTTTCCATCAGCCACTAAATGGCCATATCAGGCAGTGGGAAGATAACAGCGATGGAGCAGTTACCTTCAAAGTTGTTGGAGGATATTAGGCAAGGGAGATGTTGAATTTGTAACAACCAAAAAATACATAGACTAGAGTTACCCTGTGTACACCATTTCCAGGGTGTCAGCTTAGTTCTGGTTCAGGTTTCTCTGAAGCCGAAGTATCTCAACTACCTTACATAACTGATTTCAAAAAGGGATTTGAGCATAACTGCAAATGAAGACTGGGCTCTGAAAATTACTGGTTCTGCACATTTGAAACTAAAGCTATCTGTAAATGTAGCTGATTGGTTAGCTCTCCCATGACACCAAGAAACCTTACTTCCACACTCACACACATTGCTGGAGTAATTTTGTACTTTAAAAGGTGGTGTCATGGGTATAAAGGTGAATAATGGAAAGATAAATGCGTGAACATGTCATGTTATTTGCCAGAAACTTTTGTCACCTTAATGTAACTTCATGCATGTTTAGCTAAGTAGCAGAGGTGCTAAGAAAACCTGATAGTGAATTCTGAAGATGCATATCAGGAATTTGAAAGAAGATGCATATCAGGAATTTGAAAGAATGATGCAAACCAGGACCAATGCGTGTCAGTGTGTGATGTGCATTGGTTCACAATGTGCATTGGTGTACAATGCATATCAGGCACTTCCTGGCTTTGCTGCATAGTAATGTAACAGCAGCCCTCTACTGGATAAAGACATAATGAAACTACCCAATTCTAATTCCTGCATATGTAAATTCACTTACTGAGACATAACATCTATATAGGATTCTGGTCATTTTTTTTTTCTTTTTTAATGACAAAAGGCAGCAGCCTACCTGAAGCACAGAGGGCTATCCTGCACCAACACTCAGCATTTGGGTATGTATGTCTACAATTCAGTTGTGAAGCTGAGAGGATGCCAAGCTGGCATTGTGTGTATGTGTGGGTGTGCATTTCTGTCTTCTTCGTGCCAAATTTGTTTGAAATTGGGCAATTTCAATTGTTATCGCCTTATCATCATTTCTGTCTTGTGTGCATACACTCTCTCCATAGGCTTGAAAATATCCCATTTTAAATTTTAAACAAAATTATCATCTCCTCTCCCTGCCCACCCAAAATAAAGCAAGTCAAAATGCTCAAGTTAACATTTTATGCATTTATTTTTAGAGGAGGAGATGTCTGCCATAAGAATGACTTAGCTTTATTGGCATCACACAAATAATTGGCAACTGAATGCTGGTCCTGATCAGTAGGGTATGTTGGCTGAGAGTTTATGTGAGATCATAAATCTCACTAAGATAGATGGATGGTAGTAGCTGGCTGGCTGGAGGAATTTATGACTTAGACTACTGCACCTTCATTCTCTGTTGCTTTGTTTACGCTCTCCTCTCTGAACACAGTCCTTTTCAACTGGGCTGCCCTCTTCAATATCCCTCCCCTCTTCAAAACCTCCAGCACAGAGCAACAACAGTCTGTTGAGATCAGCTAAAATGAATCAGGAAGACTGAGAATGGTTTTTGGTTCTGCTCTGTTACCTTTTACTGAAGGATCACTGCAGAGATGTGAATCACCATCTTCCACACTGCACTTCATTCCCTCAGGGTATTTTCACAGGTTTCTCTGTCACCACCATCACCACCTTTGCTTCTTTTGTCTCCTTCTGTCAGATTCTGTGTTCTTCTCTTGGTCATTCTGACATTAAAAGGTTTAGCAGCAGCTGGAGGGAGAGGGAGGAGAGACAGACAGCAACACCGGCAGTGGTGACATGGGAAGGGAAAAAATATGATATCCCATAATGAGAAATATTGATTAGGTCACAGAAGTCAAGGAAACAGGGTGCCACAGAAAGAGCTCTGGTTCAGTTAGCATAAAGCTACATTAACACAAAAGAGAGGGGGGCACTTTTTTTAAGAAAAGGAAAAATGGAACTACACAAGCTTAAGCAAACAGCTAAACCCTTTATGAAGAAGGCACAGGGATGGAATCGCAGGCCAAGAGCTGATTTGATGCTGGGGGACCAGAAAGCTTCACCAGCAAACTTACACAGGGGATCTGAAACACAAAGCTTGCTGCTTCTTCCCTGGCTATTCAAGAGCAACCAAATGTACCCTGGAGCACCTCTGAAGCCAACAATGGCCAGTGTGTGGTAGCAGAGATGCAGCCAATCATTGCACAGCCAAAGAAGAAAAATCAGCCCATTCCTGCCAGACTTGGAGAGCCTTTTGCCCTAGAGGTGTTTATACTGTGCAGCCAGAGAAAATGTATGAAAGTATATAGATAGAGGGATTGCCTTGCTAGGGAGAGGACAGCCACGCTATATAGTACAGCTTCTAGAACAGTATCTATCCTTCTGTGCACTTTCCAGTGCTCAGCCTGCAGTAAGCCAAGCTCCCATTTATCACACACCAGTTTTGATAGTTTAAAAATGGGCTGGCATGGAAGAATGAAGTCCTTTGATGCTTTGGATTACATATGGCTAAATTACTTGAGTAAACAAGACTAGATAATCAGTTCATGGACTTCACACTACCTCCCTGTACTGATTAACCCCATTTCCACCCTACACTGGTCTAGTGCTATTATTCCACTTTCAACATCCTGTGGAATCCTGGGGTTTGCAGTTTAGGGAGGGGTCTCATAGTCTCCTCCCTAAACTGCAAACTCCAGGATTCCATAGGATGTTGAAAGTGGAACAGTAGTGCTATAACAGCCTAGTGCAGAAATGGCCTAAGTCAAGGCATTTGAGTTCTTCAGACTGTTTGTAATCAAGATGAACTGTTTGTGTGAGGCAGCTGGGATTTTGGAGTGAGGAATTCTAAACAGGCTACTTAGTTACATATATGTACTCTCAGCCTATCCCCAGCCAAACCTACTTTATATCAGCTACACCAAGAGATGGAGATCTATTCTGCTAGCAATCAAGGCACTGGTGGATAACATTTTGACCACCACCCCATCCACCAGCCACTGAGGCTGCAATACACCAGTGTGATATGGGTCCTGCTTCTGAGTGCCATAGCCAGATTGACTGCCGGGGGGCGGGGGCAGTGGTAATAATGTCATCTGCTCATGTCCTGATCACCAGCAGAATAGGCCTCTTTTTTTCAGTGCAGCTGATGCCCAGTAATGTAGTTTGGATGGGCAGTTACAACTGTAGTAATAACACCACAATTGTGACTAGATGGGGACCAAGGGCCTTTCCGCACTACACTGCTATAGTGCTATTACTCCACTTTCAACCTCCTGTGGGATTCTGGGGTTTATAGATTCCTAAGGTCAAAGAGCTCTCTGGCTGAGAATTCTCAATGCCCTTCCCTAAACTGCAAACCCCAGGATTCCACAGGATGATGAAAGTGGAATAATGGCACTATAACAGTGTAGTGCGGAAAGGCCCTAAGAATATGGATCAGTTATGGATGCATAACAGCAGGTTACATATCCAATTTCTAGCTAACAACAACAATGATGCTAATTGTGTTCAACAACTACCTGAGCTCCCAAAACAAAAACAAACAAGTGTTTGTTTTGCTGGAATGTAGAAGTCTAGAGCGCCTTCAGAACATCAGATTTTTAAACTGGAGACTATATGCTATGATAAGCCAATTCACCTATATGTAATAAGAATACACTGCATGATAACTCCTGCTGTGAGCAGGAGCAGCTAAACAAACCATGGACTCCAGAGTACTGAGCCCTGCTGGGTTCAGATATCATACTACATAAATTAAGGACAAAAAATGCCTAGGAATTTTATCCCACCATGATATGAACGTGACCACATGTGACATATGTGTGAATTTCTACATTCTCTCCAATAGGGTTAGATAGTGATTGATACTGGTGATTGGCTATACTAGTGACCTCTTGAAAAGGTTATAGATAATCAAATGGCCGAAAGATGAGAAAACTAATCTGTGAAAGCTAAAACAAGCAAATGTAAACAGGCAGAACAGCCAATGAAGACAGGGCAGTGAAGTGAAATGCACCAGCATTCTGTTCTTTGCCCTGAAAGGGGTGGAGCCTTTGCAAGCAAACATTCAGATCAAGTAATGGCAGAAGGATTGGGCTTCCTGTGAAAGCTCAGCCTGGAAAACAAAACTCCAACGCTTAGAAAATGCTATACCTCCACAACCTTCCCTTTTCCCAAGAGCCCAGTCTGGCAGAAAAGGCCAACTCTATCATGAGGCAAGATGGCACAGTTTGAATGTTACGAAATGGCAAAACATTATTAGTTATTTGATTCTTGCATTTTTACACCTGAGGATAGAGGGGAGGTGACTGGTTGGGGTGCGGGGGATTTTCTGCTTCAAGTGGCAAAAGAGTTTGACTTGCTTTAGGTAATATGCACCGTAACAGGGAAGAGATGACATTTTCTATTTTGCCTTGGGCACCAAGTTGTCTTTGGAACACTTGAAAGGCAGGAAAGCCATTGTCATCATTTCCTCTAACACTCTGGTGGACCATCTCTTCCATGAAGGATAGGGTTGGAAGAACTAGTTCCAGAATCTTATTAGGAAACTGATGCTATTTGTATCATTGCTCCTCAGAAGAAGATATCTTCCCCACCTTATAGATTTGGAGAGCAGCAGTTCAAATCCAATTCCCAGCAAGAAAAGACACCGCGGCAGGTGAGCACTTGTAGTCATTTGTCTCTTTCCCATGTCCCAAGGTAAGCCACAGAGAGAGGACAAGGGCAGCAGCACTAACCCTCACAGGATTGAGACAAGCTGTTATTTTAAATAACAGACAATGCCTTTGTGGAAGACCCAGGTGGTAGATAGGGTTGGTTAATGGTGTAATTGGCTGCTCTTTCTTTCTTTCCTTAGGAAACTGAAGGGGAGGAGGAAGTCACGTAAACATAATTTTTTTTTTTAAGCCAAGAAAACACAAAGCCTTAAGAAACTTCAAATATGTAATTTTGAATCTGTGCAAACGGAAAGAGGAGAAACATATGGAGTATGTACACACATGCTGTAGAAAGAGGCAGCTCTATGTTTCTTTCGCCTGTGGAATGTTTTTGACTGATTTTTTATCAGCAAATCCAACCCTGTTTGAGTTCTCTTCTTCCAGTGTTTATGATTACCAAATTTGATATTTTGTAATTTTTCAAAGCAAAAAACCCACATGTTTTCTAAAAAATATATTTTTAAAAAATAGTAGAACAACTGCTACGGGGCAGGAAGGAAGTTCATTAGGTCACAGATTCCCAACTAATCAGCATTGTCAGGGGCCCCAGATCTGTTTTTAAGGTTGGAGGCTCAACATTGGCAAACTGGTTGTTGTTAATTTTGCTTTCTTGCAAATCCTTTTTTTAAATAAAAGTGTGGAAAACACAGAATGCTTTTCATTAAAATAACAACTACCATCACCAATTGAAGAAAAAACAATCTGGCTACCATGAAAGCAACGGCAATGAATAGAAGTATCACAAAATTGACCAAATAAAAATAAACTAACTAAATAAACAGTAAAAATAATAAATATAAAATATGTAAGAGGCTATTAAGTAAATGCAGAAGTGCCAATAAGGTCTCCTATCACTTCCATCTGTCCACTACCCTACTTGAAAAGCAAAGTCTGAAGCAATATGTTAGAAGACAGAGGATTGCACACATAATACTCTCAAAAGAACATGCAGAAACATTTATCTACCAAGCTTGTGGTGTAAAGAATCAGGTATACTGGACAATCAGGGAGAAGGCAAATTACTTCCCCCATTCCTTATCATTCAATTGTACATAAGCATGAAGACTCTTACAATGTGTACTTAAAAGTCCCTTCCGTGTGCTTGGTGTAGGTTACTCTCAAGTAAGTGTGCATAAGACAGATAGGAGGTAGCTTTTGTTATTCCTAGAAAGGCTCATTGACAGCAGCTATCTTAATATTTCCCCTTTTTGTCCTTGAACATTTAGTTGATTTCTGAGGGATGATTCATAAGGAGATTGAACTACGTAGGAATCTTGGTGGTCTAACTTGGCGGCTCATTTTGGAGGAATCGCCTCCTCACCTAGTCTTAGGTGGAACTCGAGCTCACTAGGTGGGCGGAGGATGACCTGTTTCTGGGACCCTGAGCATGGTTGTGATGAACCTGATGGGAGGGGGTCTTGACAACAGAGCCTCCTTGGCAACTGAGAGTGTTTGCGCTGATTGGCTGGTGAAATGGAACCTTGGATAGCCCAGGGAGGGGCTGGTGGAAAAAGGAAAATAACGGATTTCAACTGTCTGGTGTCTGTTTGAAGGGGAGTGTAATTTGCGGTGTGTTTGGGAGAGGATGGAGATTTGAAGAGCTCTGTGGGAGAGAGAACTGAGGAATTGGGTGTATGAGAGATAGTAAACGAATTGAAAGAGAGAGAGAGAGAGAGAAGAATGGTGTGCTGTTTGTAAACATTGAGATACAAAACAAATTCAAGCAACAGCGTTACAACAAATGTTTGAAGTTCTGTGTTCCACGTAACAGTCTCTCAGAATCTTATTTTGAATCCTGGAATATACACGCTACCAATAGTACCATCTTGACCTTACTGCCAACAGTATCACAGACTTGGAAAATATAAATCACTGCTGATCCTTACATTTGGGAGAAGGGCAGATTTAGGGAAGGCAGTAAAGGGGGAGGAGTCCTGAAAGAAAGAAGCCAAGGGGGGGACAAGAGTGAGGAAGGGACTGAGTTCTCAGAAAGGGAGAACTGAGGCAGCCCCATTTGTCCTGGCCCTGGTTTGATTCAGAGATCTCCCTGGCTGTTCAGTCCTGAACACAAAGAGGTGTTAAAGTGGGCAGTCAGAGATCAGACCTGTTTGAAAAAAAGATTTTATTATTTCTTGCTAGCAAGCTCCGGTCGGGATAATTCCCAAAGAAACCAGCCCCTCCTTTCAGGTTTTCCAAGCCTTTATACATTCCAACAGACGTGTCATACAAGAGGTCTTAGTTTCGTTTTTCCCATACAATGAACAATGCACTATTCTCTTCCAGCATGGCAGAGTATGTTACTACTTTCTCGATACATTTCTACTTCAAAGAGAAAGCAAGATTACAATTCAGCTTACAAAGTTCTATTGTTTTCATCAAGCACAGAGAAAGGCTGCATCTGCAAAAGACAATTTTTCTGCTTTTTCTCACTCCTTGAGGTCATCAGGCCTGACCCACTTCAGTGTCAGGCTGGACAGGCCTTGAGTGTGAGGCTTGGGTGCACCTTTTGCACTTGGCACTGATGGGCAGTGGTTTTTCCGTGTGTTACAATGGTGAACAGCCAGCTTCTGCCCCCCTAAATATTCAGATCTTTTTCCCAAGTTTGATCCTCAGTAGAAGATTGGACATATTAAGAAAAGACAGTATGTTTGCCTTCCTTTCCAAGCAGCTTTCCCATCCAACTGATGCACGCCTGGATGCAACTGTAGATTCTAATTTTAGACAATTTTCAATTTTTTCATAACAGCAGGAAAATCATAGGATAGAAGCAGGAGCATATGGCATACATGTGTCCTCTTCTGATCTCCAGAACCCTTTTGCAAATGAGATCTTGCACAATGTGGAGTTTTGTTTTCCCCACGGTAAGCGGTTTAAATGAATAAACCACATTTAAACTACTCCTGAGGAAGAAGCAATTTAAGAAGAGCCATTCAGGAATTCATTGCAAATGAACTGTTGTCTCTCCAAAGACACTTTCCCTTAGTGTAGTGGAGTATCAAGCTTGGACTTTGACATTAAAACTGACTTTGAGGGATTTGGATGCCTGCACATTGTGAGCCAATCTACGTTTCGCCAACATAGAGGGGAGAAAAGCCTTGACAAGTCAAAGAAGTGAGGTGTGCATATCACAGATTTTCAATACCTTCCCAAAATGAGTTTCCTTTCTTCTTAGAGGTACTTTAGCCAGTTTAGACTGATTCAAAATTTGTAGTACACATGGCTGCTTGGAAGCAAATCTCTACAGAGCAGAGGTGGGCAACTGTGACCTTCCACGTGAGTTTGGCCTAGAGATCCTAATGCCCCTTGCTCACTTGGCTAAAAGTGAGGGATTATAAGAACTGCACTTCAGAAACATCTGGAGGACCACAGAGGAAGAATAGAGCAGGTTGACATAGGCAACAATGCAGTGTAAGAACAGGTTGCTTACCAGTAACTGTGGTTCTTCGAGTGGTCATCTGGGCCCTCACACACTAGGAGCTTCCACGCGTGCGCAGTAGCGTTCGGAAGATTCTAGAGCTTAGTAGCTTGGCGGAAACCCCTCCCCCATGCCGGTACTGCGCATGCTCAGCCCGCCGAGCAATGGTCACTCCTCAGTTCTGTAGTCCGGCAATAAGGGACCTGAAAAAGAGGGTGTGGTGTGTGTAAGGGCACAGATGACCACTCGAAGAACCACAGTTAAAGGTAAGCAACCTGCTCTTCTTCTTCGTGGTCTCTGTGCCTCACACACTAGGAGACTGTGTAGCTTACCGGTTGGACGGTGGGTCAGGTCCTATAGAACAGAAGCCAGCACAGCACATCCAAAATGGGCATCCCGACGGGACTGGCAGTCCAGCCTGTAGTGGCGCACGAAGGTTGATGGCTGGGACCAGGTCACCACACGGCAGAGTTCCTGCAGGTCAACTCCTCACAGGAGGGCTGCAGATGTCGCCACGGCTCTGGTGGAATGAGCCTGGAGCAAGTCTGGCGGAGGCTTCTTGGTGAGCTCGTACGCCAGCTGGATAGTCTGGGCCACCCATTTCGAAAAACGTTGGGTGGATACCTTGTGGCCTCTTTGACGCTTACCATAGCACACAAAGAGGTGAGGAGTCTGTCGGAAAGAGGCAGTCCTGTCCTTGTAGAAAGCCAAGACCCGACGAACATCCAAGGAATGAAGGGATCGTTCCAAAGGCGTAGTCGGGTCCGGGTAGAAGGTTGGTAAGATGATGTCCTGACTGAGATGGAAGTTATACACCACCTTCAGTAAGAATGAGATGTCAGGCTAAAGGACTACTTTGTCCCTGTGGAACACGAGGTAAGGCTCGTCAGACCATAGGGCTGTCAGCTCTCCCGCCCGCCTGGCGGAGGTGACAGCCACCAAGTAGGCAGTTTTCATGGTGAGCAGCCTGTCATCTGCTGTCGCCATGGGCTCGAAGGGCGGTCTTGTCAGCTGCGATAGCACCAGGGAAAGCGACCATGGCGGTAGCGGTGGCGATACTGGCAGGTAAAGGTGCTGCAGGCCCTTCATAAACTGCTTCATGGTACCGTCATGGAAGAGAGCCGCCGATGGAGATCGTGGAGGTTGGTATGCCACGATAGCGGCGAGGTAGACCTTCAGGGAAGAAAAGGCTAAGCCCTGCTGTCGAAGGTGCAAAAGAAAGTGGAGCACGATAGGCAAGTTGACAGGTGATACCGGCTCCTGTCGTGCTTCAGCAAAGGTTACAAATCATTGCCATTTGTAATGATAATTGCAGCGAGTCGACTCCTTCCTGGCTGCAGTCAAGATGTTACCAATGACAGGATCGTCTAAGGTGATATCCGCCAGGCATGGAGGGCCAATAGCTGGAGGTCTGGATGGAGCATGAGACCGTTGGAGTGTGACAGGAGATCTGGTGTTGACGGGAGCCTGAGCAGACGACCGCAAGCGGCCTCGAGCAGGGGCGCAAACCAGTGCTGCCTCGGCCAGTATGGGGCTATGAGGATGATGTCAGCTCGGTCTGCGAGGATCTTCGATATCACTCGGCCCAGGAGGGGGGACGGAGGGAATGTGTAGAGAAGTCCCTCGCTCCACCTGAACTGGAAGGCATCGCCAATGGAATCGCGATCGTGACCGGCCCTCGAACAGTACCGACGGCACTTCACGTTCTGGCTGGTGGTGAAGAGGTTGATTATCAGCTCACCCCACCAGTCTCGTATCATCTGGAATGCCTTGCTGGAGACGGACCACTCGTGGTGGGAAGAGGTGTCCCTGCTGAGGGCATCTGCTGTGGTGTTCTCTTGCCCAACCAGGTGAACCACCACCGGATGGATTCGAAGCGAGATGCACCAGTTCCAGAGATCGAGGGCTATGTTGAGGAGGGTGGTCGAATGAGTTCCTCCTTGCCTGTTGACGTAGCAGACTGCCGTTGTGTTGTCTGTCAAGATCAACACCATACGGTCAGTGATGAAAAGCCCTCAGAGCTTTCTAGATGGTGAGTAGCTCAAGGGCGTTGATATGGAGGCCGGTCTCGTCGTCGATCCACCAGCCCTGGATCCTGAGATCACCACAGTGAGCTCCCCATTCGAAGAGGGAGGCGTCTGTCGTCACCGTGATCTGCAGAGTCGACTCCCGGAAGGGCATGCCTGACAGGAGATGGTTGTAGGATTGCCACCATAGCAGGGAGTGCCGCACCTGCAGAGGCATTCGGAGGAGACGTCTCTGGTCGTCCAGTAGTGGGTCGAAAACCTAGATGAACCAGTGTTGCAGAGGTCGTGCACAGAGCCTGGAGAGGTAGGTCACGGCAGTAGTGGAGGCCATGTACCCAAGGAGCTGCTGGATTCTCCTTGCTGATACCATCGGGGCGTTGAAGACTGTAGATGCCGCCCGACGAAGCGCCTGTGCACGGTCCATCGGTAGGTAGGCTTTCGCCAATACTGAATCTAGGGTTGCACCGATGAAGTCCAGCACCCTCACGGGCTCGAGGTGGGACTTTTTCGGGTTGACCCGGAGACCGAGATGGGTCAGAATTGTGAGTGTCTGGTGGATGTCATTGTAGAGTCTTTGTCTGCAGGACGCCACCAACAGCCAATCATCTAGGTAGGGATAGATCGAGACGCTCTTCGTCCGCAAGTATGATACCACTGGGGCCATGCATTTGGTGAAGACTCTGGGCGCAGTAGAGAGTCCAAACGGTAGCACCCTGTATTGGTAACAGGCGCCGTCAACCACGAACCATAGGTATTGTCTGTGCTGCGGGCAAATGGCGATGTGGAAGTAAGCATCCCGAAGATCGATGGAGGCGAACCAGTCCCCTCATCGAAGGAATGGCAGAATCGAGGATAGCGTGACCATCTTGAACCTCTTGGGGCGGATGTAGTCATTCACCCCTCTGAGGTCTCAGATAGGCCGCAGGGTTCCGTCTGTCTTCGGTACCGTGAAGTACCTGGAGAAGAAGCTGGTAGTTCTGGCTGAAGATGGAAGTTCCTCGATAGCCCCTTTTTGAAGTAGGGACTGGATCTCTTCCAGCAGGGACTAGCTGGCCGGGGTAGAATAGTAGACGCCTCGTGGTGGAATATCTTGCAATTCTATGGCGTAGCCAAGACGGACGATGGAAAGAACCCAAGAGTCCGTGGTGACGTGACACCACTCGGTAAGGTGTCTGGCCAGGCTCGGTTGATCTTGGAAGGCTGCTGGCAGGCTGAAGGTTGGATGCGGTGGCGACCTGCAAAGGCGGTCAAAACCGAGACTTCGTCCCCGATGAAGACTTTTTCGAAAAGGAGGCCGGACATCTCCAGAAAGGTCTTTGTGCCGAGGAGGCGGTGGATGGTCGGGATTGCATGGATTGAGGAGACCGCTGTTGGAAGCTAGAGGACAAGGGCCTGCGCCACGATGATCGGGAACTGACGGAACGGTGAGGCTGAGATGGTTGGTGTATACCCATCTTCTTGGTGGTCAGGCGTGCCTTAACGAGATGATCCATGGCCTCCTCGGTCGTGGCATGAAACAGTCCCTGGCTGTCGAAGGGGAGGTCCTTGATCCTCCTACGGCTGTCCTCTTGCAATCTAAGCCACGCATACCTTCGAAGAGTGACGGAGTCAACCATAACTCTTGAGGTAACCTCCACAGTGTGCCTCGACGAGATGATCTGCTGATTAGCAAGTGCCACTGCCTCGTTAAAGAATTGGGAGGCACCTGCTTGGCTCTCCTCTGGAAGGTTGGCCAGGAAAGGGGAGAACCGGTCGAGCAGATTTCTCAGGTAGGCTGCCAGACAAGCCTGCGTGTTGGACACCCTGGCGATCAAGGAGGAAGCAGTGTAGAGCCTCCTGCCGAAGGTGTCCAACCTACGGCCTTCACGGTCTGGTGAGGTGGTGTGCGCCCTGTTACTGCCCTTGGTCTGGGCAGACTCGACGACAAACGAGTTCGGTACCGGGTGGCTGAAGAGGAACTCTGTGTCCTCCTTCTGCGTGTGGTACAGGTGCTCCAGCTGGTGTGGAATTGGCTGAGCAGAAGCTGGCTTGGCCCATGGGTGTTTCAAGGCCTCCATCAGCGCTGGCAGGAAAGGCAACAGTGCGGTGGATGGTGGATGTGTATCCACGTATTGGAAGACTGGGTCGTCCACCGTTGGAGCTGGGTCCGCAACCTTTAGGCCAAGCGCCATAGCCATACGAAGGAGGATGGCGGAAAATTGTTTCACATCCTCCAGTGCCGACTCGGGTGCTGGGTCTCCGAAGCCCAGAGGGGGTGACTCATGTGATGTCAGTGTAGAGTCATTGGATTCCGAGTCTGAGTCGTATGACTGGGAGGAGCGAGTCGGAGATCTCTCAGCGGACCTCTCCCTGGATGGCTTACGGGGTAGGGCCAGAGTCACCGCTGGTGCCACAGATGTTACCGGTACCATCGACGGTAACGTGGTCATAACCGCAGACTGAGGTGTTGGTGTTGCAGTAATGGGCACCACAGCAGGTCATGCTGGTTGAATTGCCTGCATGACCATCGTGGTCGGCACCGCTGCTTGTGTCGAGGTGGATTCCGACTCCGGGCAGGTTGCAGTTAACATAACCCTTGGGGGAGGCAACACCGCCCTATAGCGATATGTGGGCTCCCTGGATCTCCGGTGGTGAGGAGAGGGTGATCGACTTAGCGACCTCTGATAGCGGGAATGGTGGCCTTCTCTGGAGAGCGAGCGGCATCGCCGATACGGTGACCAACACCTTGGATCGGGGTGGTACCTATCCCTATAAGATGGCGAGTAGGATAGGTACGATCCTGGGTACTCGCGCCACAGGTGTTCTCGGCCGTACCTTCTGTGGTGGGAGGCGGAGGTATACACCGAGTCAGTAGAAAGGTGAGAGTGGGCCCTCTCATAATACATCTCTCGGTGGTGCGGTGTTGGAGGCCTGACTCTCCGCTCAGGAGAGCGGGACTTGCTCCTGCCAGAGGCTGCCTGGTGCCTGGGCGAAGGCCGGTGTTGGGCCAGAACCTCCTCCCAGCAGTCTACCGACCTGCAGTGACTCAGCGGGAGTACCACAGCCATCAGAACAGGCAGTTCTGAGGGCAAGACCTCCACGGTCTGCTCCTCGTCCAACAACTCAAGGACCTCTTGTTGGTCTGACTGCTCGCCTGGATCCCCAGTGAGCTGCGTCAGTGGAGGTGTGGGGAGGCGGGCCTCCTTAGAAGGGGAGCGCCTCTTCTCCCTCTTCTTCTTCTTTTTCTCCTTCTCCTTGCCGACGTCCTGGGTAGCAGGACGTTTCCGTTGAGCAGCTGTTGGAGGCCTGGATGACGTAGAAGCCTGCGAGCCTGCAGGTGCCTCCTGAGTTGTCTTAGCAGCCGCTGACAACTTCGGAATCCTTGGTAATGAGGAGACGGGCGGTCTCGATGTCGGTACTGAGCCTGGTACTGATGAGGTGGATGGTGCGGCAGCCACCAACACCGTCAATGGAATAGTCGTTGGTTGTCCGGCTGTCAATTTTTCAGACATCAGGACGCGGGCCTCAGGCTGTTCTTTTGCTCGTAAGGACTCCTCCCAGCAATGCAATTTTAGCCTTGATGAGCAGTTTCGGAGAGTTTGGGTTGTGAACTCCCGACAAATAGAACAGGCCCGGACATTGTGGGTTTCCCCCAAACAAAAGAGGCACTCGCGGTGTTTGTCAGATAGGGCGACTTTCCAACCACACGTCACACACTTTTTGAAGAGGGCCGACATAGACCGGGAGTCTAAGATCGGGGGAGAAAAAAGTTGAAGGAGGAGGAGAGGTCTGAGAAGGCGAAGAAGTCCGAGAAAGCAAAGAAGGGAGAAATTTGGGAGGGGGTTCGAAATACCAAATCAAGTCCATTATCCAAATCCGTAGTCAAAGTCCGAGAGTCCGTAGGTCAAGCAAAGCAATAAGCACAAGCCACAAAGAAGAACCTTCTGTTCGCTACGGCGGACGAGAAAGAACGGAGGAACGACCGTTGCTCGGCGGGCTGAGCATGCGCAGTACCAGCATGGGGGAGGGGTTCCCGCCAAGCTGCTAAGCTCTAGAATCTTCCAAACGTTACTGCGCACGCGTGAAAGCTCCTAGTGTGTGAGACACAGAGACCATGAAGAAGAAGAAGGCCCCAAGTCCTCTCCATTCGTACATCCACCAATTGCTAATTGGCATTTTAGTGACTCATTTGCTTATTTTACCACAAACACTCTCTTCCTATATAACCTTTAACCTGCAGTTGCCTCCTTCTCTTCATCCTCTTTCCATAAAATCCTGTCTGAGGTTCTTTATTTCAGACATAGCTACTACTTCTGATGCCATCCGCCCAAACCTACCATTTAAGTCAAGCAGCATCCCACCAGAACACTGGGAACTGATGACTGCAGAGCTCTCCCAGTTGCAGGGCATGTCGAGACAGGCAACCAGAGAGTTCCTTCGGAGTCCTGCCTCAGCTGATACTCTCAACACACTCCATGACCAGGAAAGTACACCTGTCATCTTTTCCCAGCACCTTGATCTGCAGCACCTCAAAAGCCCTTTGTTTGGGATGCTGCTTGTCTTATGAGGTACATTTTGGGGGTCACTTTTGACCATTAACGACTGTAAACATGAATCCCAAAAGTTGCACAATTGTAAGTCTGGGCAATATGACAAGATCTTGTCGATAATGAAGATCTGCCATCCTCTGTGTTTCATTATGCACAAGTTTTAGTAAGTACAGTTACTTCTATATGTATTACAAGAATGACTAAGCTTGTTTTTCTTTCTCAGCTAGATCCTATGTGTGAGAGTGGGTATGCAACTGCTTGTTGTTCAGTTTCTGCTTTGCCAATTTAATTGCAATACTGTCTCTCACATTTGCCAACACCCTACTCCCCAACCTACTTTGCTGAATGGAACTTATATTCGTCATAGTGTGGCAATTCAGAGTTTGGACCTAGGAGCAGAGAAACCAAGGTTTAGATCCCTCACTTGTTCATGCCACTCAGTGGGTCCTAGAATATCCTTCTAGCAATATCCTTTGGTATGCCTTTTTAAAAGTCATTTTCCATGTTCTGACTTGAGCCAGTCACTGTCTGTCAACCTGACTTAAATCACAGGATTGTGTGAAGATAAAATGAAGGGAGACAAAAACCATTTACAGTAGTTTGAGCTCCTTGGAGCAAAGGTGGGATGGAAATATAAGAACATAAATCTTTTAAAAATCATCATTTTAGATATCAGCAAAAATAACACACTGTGTTTACAGGGAAAGGCAGAGAACGCCAGCACCATCTTGACTCTGAGAAGAGCAGAGAAACAACAGCCTTGCCTTCCTCTAATCTAGGAAGAAAGAGGTCCTCTCCCCCCACCCCCATCATTTGACTGACCTTTTTTGTCTCCTTAATGTCACACAAGTCAATGAACTGAAGAATAAAGTTCAGCCAAATCCAAATCAGTGCAGTGTGGGAGCCTTGCATAGGCACTTTCTTCAGATCCCCCCTCCCCTGCTGAGCATGACAAATGGCTTCAGAGCTTGCTGAAGTTTATTGTTGCAAAACATTTTGCTTAGATGTGCCTCCAAATTCAAATGAGCCCCTGGTTGTTGTTGTGCTGTTCCTTTTTTAAAAGCAGCAGCCCTGCTTGCCATTTTTCTGTAGCGATAAACCCACAGTTGCACTCGGCATTTGGAAGCAAGTGGAAGAACTATGTCCAGGAATGTTTATTTGTTCAGTTTTGCTTCCCATGAAAGTAAAGGAAATGGGGCTCTTGCTTTTCTCACATTTCAACTACTCTTGAGATATTCATGGCAGGCATGAGCCTGTAGATATGCATCTTGACTTAAAACACATTTTGCCACCTCTCACCAAAAAACAAAAACAAAAAACTGAGCAGAAATGCAGAGTTTGCAGGGATGTCTATGCACAGGTGTCCCCTGTGTTGTGCATGACATAGGTTTATATAGTTTTATTCTTTTCCCTGTTGCACTGCTTCCTATTGCTGCCAGCCCATCCCCATTCTGACACCTGCACAATTTGGAAATTGGATATAAATGTATAGATGGGAGGGGGAGAGACTGAGACAGAAATAGTAAAGTGGGAAGTGATTATTTACTTTATTATACAAGTGCTTCAGAAGGCAGGAAAAGTAGGAAAGTTTCTATTTTTTAAAGCCTTTCTTTAAAAATAAGGGCTAATATTATAGATCAGCTACTTAGCAACATAATCAACTAAGCTATGTAGCTAAGTAGCATCTTCCCCCAGCTCTTGACTTCTGGGGCAGCAGTCACTTCAAGCCAAAGGAGTCTGTTCTCTTCCCAGTCAGGAGACAGCAGACTGACTTCCTATTGCTTCCCATCTGCACTCTCTGGCATAGCAGCCGGAAACAGCATCCTTGTCACAATTCTTCCTCGCCACAGAGGTTGTTGGAGGAAAGTGGGTGGGAATGTCAGTTTGCTGCATCTTGATTGACAGGAGAATAGAGCTATATCACTTGCAGTGGCTGCTGAGCACTAAGTTGACAGTGGGGGACTTCTATGATCCCTACGTATTCCCTAAACTATTGAATGCATAAGGACAATGAATACAAGCCAGTTAAGAATGCGTAACTCTGGCTTACACATTGTTTGCTTGTTTGTTTGTTTGTTTGTTGGCTGCCTTTCTCTCAGAATGGGACCCAAGGTGGCTTCCAACAATTAATAAAAACATTAAAAACATTTAAAACAGTTAAAAAATTAGAAGGATATGAACTCATAAAAATCCTAAAACACTCATAACTGCACTTGTGAATTCCAGGCAAGGTTTACCATAGGTCTGTGTTGGAAGAGCCATAGGTGAGTCAAGGAATACTGGCTGTGTTTGCAGAAGGTACCAACTTCCAGTGTCTTTTTAAATGATGAGTTGTAGTTCCATGCTCCAGCTCTAGTTCCACTTGAAAGTTCCCAGCCCCTCGACCACCCCAAAGAACATAAATAAAGAACAAAATTAACAGTAAAATCCTTTACATGCAAGACTTGCCCAAGACATTTTGCTGTTTTATATGAAAAATTAAATATTTCTGTCCAGTGTGTTCAGTTATGTATGGTTAAGCTTAATTGCAGATCCATGGTTGGGCCTCCATGGTGTTATAATGATTGGGCCCCTAGCACATTATTCCCTCAGTTAAAACTCCCTTTTTTAAAAAAAGTTCTGCTATCTGAAATATACTGTGAGTTATGATCTTAGAGAAATTTTTTTACAAAATGATGTATAGATGGTATTTAATACCAGAACCTTTGTCTAAAATGTATAAAGGTTCCTCAAATGTTTGTTGGAAATGTGAACCAAAAGAAGAAACTTTTTACCACATGTGGTGGACCTATAAGAAAGCCAAGAAGTTCTGGATGATGATACACAGACTGAGGAAAGACATCTGAAAGGTAAAGATTCAACTCAAACCTGAACTTTTTAAAATTGGGCCTGACTGATGAACAAACTGAAAAGAAGGAGAGAATCTTTCACTATACGATCACAATGGCGAGAGGGCTGTATGTACACAGAAACTGAAAAGTGTGGCTTTCCTTCACATGAAGATTGGTTGCTGAAGATGCTGGATTTGGCAGAAATTGGTAAATTAACTATTTTATTTAAGGAAGGATCTTTAGTTAAATTTTAAAATGACTGGGATAAATTGATTGTATATCTAAGAGACTGCTGAGGGGAATCAATTATGGGTTTTGAAAGTTAAGGCAGTAGTGGGATAATGATTGGTACATCAGAAAAAATATATTTTGTAGATTAGCTTAGAACCAAAGGTTGGTGAGCTAGAAGTTATTTAAATGTATTTTATACCTTTTTAGTTTAATTTAGTTTGGACAGTGTAGGATAGGTTAGATGTTATTAGGTTGCTATATTAGGTTAGATGTTAGAGTCTGTCTGTCTGTTTACTATCTGTCTTTGTGATCCTCTTTATATTGGTTTATATACTCAATACATGTTAATAAAAATGTTTTTTAAAAAGGTTCTGCTATCTTCTCCAGATAAAAGAATGGCAGGTACTAGCTTGCTGCAGGGATATTCTTTGCCACTCAGAGTCAATATTAGCAGGCTACGTGAAGAAATAATCAGGCCTAGTAGAAGACATCTTCCAATGGCCCATCTCTCTCTTGTTATTAGTTTTACAATGAGCTCTCACCCCAAAGCTTGGCAACTTTCCATTTTTGGACTACATATTCCAGAATCTCCCTTGGACATGCTAGCCAGGGGATTCTTGGAAGGGTCCAATCCAAAACGGGGTCTGCCTTCTCTCCAGCAAAGCGCATCCTAACTCCAACAGGGGCTTTTCCTTCCCCAAATTGGTCTGGATTATGTCCAGCACAGGAGAAACAAGGAACATCAGTGTCTGTTTACAAAGCAGACAAAGAACCCAGCTTTCTGTTGTAAGCGACTTCTTGGTCTTGTTGAGCACTGTGCATTCCATTTCACCGAAAAACATTTTAGCAGCTCTTCAGTCTCAAGGCTGTTGTCTGAGTGTGTCTTCATCGCCAGCTAGCACGTTCTCAGACAGTGACAAAAACAAAAAACAAAACCATCCCTCATCAAGGATGGAAGTGAGAGAGAGAGGAAGAAAGAGCGAGACAGGGAGGGAGGAAGAGAATGGAGCTCAAGTCATGGGGGTGCCAGTTGAATTTTAATTAAGGCATAGCCCTCTGTAGCTGCAAAAACAGCTGATCTGCATACTTTTAAAAATGTTGTTCTCCTCCCTGTTCCCTTGACCCCAGAGGGAATTCAAGTACATCATTGTCAGTGGCTCGTAACACATCAACGGTAGCTATTATTGTTTACACAAGAATTGCTTCCGCTTGCCATGGGCACTTTCAGACATCCTGCTCCTTATTACACCTTTACACCCATATACTTGCAACTGTAATGTACATCTGGCTTACATGGACCCCCAAGTGCCAGGAATGGTCAAATAGTGACCCTCCATATGTCATTGGACTGCAATTGCCATCAGACTTAACCAGCATAACCAATGGAGGGGAATGCTGTGAGTTATATTCCAACAGCATTTGGAAGGCTACAATCTAACCAAGCCTTCCCCAATTCAGTGACCTCCACATGTGTCAGACTACAGCTCCTATCATCCCCAGCCAGCATGACCAATGAAGATAATGGGGGCTGTAGCTCCCAGGACAGATTTTGGAAAAGTAGGGTTCTAATCCAGCAATTAACATATTTATTTATTTAGTTAGTTAGTTAGATCTATTGTGTCATTCTCCCACTGTGGCACATAAGACCACTTACAGTATAGGTTAAAATAAAATAACCTGTTCGGTTATTTAATGGCAACCCTATCAAAACATAAATTTAAAACCCTTCAGCCAGTCATTGTATCTCAGACTATACAATTGTGCAAATTATTCTGAAGAAAAAGAGGAAGAGCCATGTACATTGCCTGGAGCTTTTGGAAGAAAGGAAGTACACAAAATCAAGACATGGATTGCATTTTTGAAAATGCAAGCATATTAAAAAAAAAACATATTAAAGATCCAGGATTTGTCCCTTCTACTTGTCATGGCCATGTTTGTAATTTTGTGTGATTGTGATATTTCATTTATATCCTAGCTTTCTTCCATAACTGAATTCAAGGCCAGTTGGCCTCCCATTTAGGGTTGGTGAGAACCATCACTAGTGATGGGTAAGAATTTCTTTCTTTCTTTCTTTCTTTCTTTCTTTCTTTCTTTCTTTCTTTCTTTTCTTTCTTGTTTAAATCATGGTTCTCAAAATTTGCATAATATGAATGCAAAAGAAAGCAAAGCTAGTTTAAAATCAAAGGAGCTATCCAGAGTACTGGACCTATTTAGAGGACAGGGTTGAAGAAGACACTTCTTCAAAATAGGGACTGAAACCCAAAACACTCTCACTGCCCCATGCCACGTGAGCCAACAACTAGATTTGCCCATTCTCCTAGGATAGTAAAGAATTTTTTCTTTAAAATAAAATACAGGAGAAATCAAAGCTGAAAAAAAATTCTCAGTCCTGTTAGAGTAAGAGTAAGAATTTCATTTCAGTTTGTTTCTTAGTCTGTTTGTTTTTAAAAAAGTAGAATTGCCAAAAGTGATTAAAAGTTGCATGTGGGAAAAAGCAAAACAGACCAATTTGCCCATCCCTACCAGGCACTGGCCAGACTCACAGTGGGTATTGGCTAACTACGCACAAAGAGTGTCAGCACCAAGTCTACAAGGATTAAATCCAATTTCCTCACAGCCCTAACTAAGGCCAATTTATCTCTACAAGACAAACCGCAGTGTAAAGCTGAACTGAAGTTTTGTATGATAGCCAAGGTTGCGGTAATCAAAAAAAAGAAAACACAAAATGGCTAAAGACGGGTCAGCTATCTGACACCCATATCAGCACAAGAGCAGCACTCTTGCCTTCTAATGCCAGGAATTCAGACTCAGAGGGGAAAAGATCTGTGCCTGCTAGCAATTATAACGTGGTGCATATAGCTCAAGCAGGGCAGAGGATGAGCTTTGAAGCCCCTACTCATTATATATAAAACATGCTATTCCAAGGATTCCAGAAAATGACAAGTGAACAGCCATATGGCCAAAGTAGGCTATTCATGTCAGGCTGTAAACAGGGCACATGTTCACCTTCCACTGACCTGGCAATTAGGTTCTATTGGGAGTAGTTTTGCTCTCATGAAGTGGGGAAAAAAAAAAAGGAACAATGATAAATGCAAAACCCAGGAGCCCTGAGCTGGCTAACAATGTGTTTTGTTTCAATCACATTGAAGGTAACCCAGCTTATGTGTCCCCTCTTAACTAATGCTGCTGCCTTTTTTTTTTTTTTAAATCAAGTTTGCAAGTAAATGCATAGCACAATGGGAAAAGTGCTGTGATATTTACCCCTTGCTTCCCAAAGGAATGAAACAAAAAATAAATGGAGATCTCTAGATAATTATTTCAGGCAAAAGCAAACAAAAAAACTGTGTAGGAATAAAATCATTCAAAATTATAAATCTAATTAAGTAAAAAAGGAAGGAAGCTAGCTACCTCTCCTGTGGGAAAAGCATGGCCAAACCAGAGACATTTTAAAGAGCAGTGGCACTGAGATTAAACTACTTACGGAAAATCATAACACTCTGTCTATGTAGCGTGCCACTCCAGATTATGAATATAAGTCCATGGCCCTAAGGAGTGAGGGTCCATTCACTAGAAATGTGGAAAACTCTCAGCCTCTCTTGTACTGTGCTTCTCTGAATCCCACCGGTATCTTCCTCTCATCCCCTTTTTTTCATACCAGGATGCAAGATTCCCCCCTCTCAGGACTCTTTCTTCATTTTTGTGCAATATTTTTCAATTTTGCTTTTTTTCTTTTTTTTTTAAAAAAATAGATGTACACATAAATGTAAGGCCCAGCAAGATTGCCTGAGAGACTGGGAGCATGAAAAAATAAATTTTGCTGAAGATGAAGCTATAGGCTAAAGATGAATAGTTTGGTGGCCAAGACACAGATAATTCACCAGTGAACCCATTGAAGCTATGTGTTAATTCACCACTCACCAACTGAATCAAGTGTTCTACTCTAGCTGGGGCTAACCAATAGGACTTTTAGGCCAGTTGCTGAGGTTATCACATCTCTGAGATGCTTATTATTGTTGTTCTGTTGTTGTTGTTGTTGTTGTTAATAGTTAGCATTATTAGTATTATTATTTTGGTACCTTTATTCCTCTGCTGTCCATTTTGTCTAAGAAATGTAAGCAAAACAAAACAAAATAATTAGGCATTCTTGGTAACAAACCTGATGTACCTTGACTGCTTAGTGAAGAGGAACCGCTGACCCTGGTGAACACATTAAAACCATTAAAGCAGGCATCCCCATACAGACCTAAACTGTGGCCTCTGGAGATATCCTGAAAAACCCAACATCACATTTCTCTCCTGCATCCAGCAATTTCCTATAGAACTCGTACTTATTGCAGGGGAATGGGGATAAACATGAGTGCCTCCACTCCTGCTCAATATAGAAAGGAGCTCACCAGGATGTGTCATGTGTGTATGTATCCTTTGTGCATTGGCACAGGCCCCAAACCTGAACCAGCCTCACAAATGGCTCTTGAGACTAGCAAAATGTACACCTCGCCTTAAGGTTAAAGACTTGATTTACTTTTCATCTATTCTCTTTCCTCCTCCTTATTTAATTCTGGTTATCACTTTAGTGTTCATATTTTACTTTCTGTTTTCAGGCAAATATTTTCACTGTGCTGTTACTAAGCCATTCACTGTTTATCAGTCTCATGTGTGGAAAAGGAGATCTTGATTAAAAAGGTATTTGGAAAACCTCCCACCTTCTTGATGAGACTGAAGAACAACTGGAAGAGGAAGAACCAGAAGGGAAAGATCTGCATAACTTCTTCAAACAGTGGCTGGCATTGAAAGAAGAATGAGGAAATCTTTCATAGTTCTCCAGATTTCTGTTGATCACATTTCAGTCTGAGCTGCAGCTGCAGGGAACAGAATTTCAATACTGGGAGAGTGTATTGAAAGTAGCGAGGCTGATATATTATCACTGCAAAATACTAATGAGAATCTGCAGGCTAGAGTAAATGCCTTGGAAGCTCGGTCTCAGTGCTGCAATTTGTGAATGAGCTAGTGGGAAAGTGAAACAAGACTGCCCTGTTGTTGCCTTTATGGAAAATTTATTATAAGTTATCCTAAGCCTAAGAAAATTGGTATGAGATTCCAGCTTTCCACTCTTGCTTGGCAGATAGACATGTCCCTGCCCATTTCTTGTCCAACTTTGGAAGGCTCCAGTTAAGAATGATGACTAGAATCTTGTTGGGCAGCTACAAATGTATAATCTAGTATTATGCACTCATGATAGTTTCAAATTCATGATCCCTACATAGTCTCTCATTTAGGGAATACAGAGAGACTGACAAAGTCTCCCAATCTTCACTTACTGGGCAGCAGCTACTAAATCAATGGGATCCTATTCTCCTGTGTTCAGGAAACAGCTGATTATTGATCCCACCGCCCTCTGCACAAGCCATCTCCAGCACAAGGGGGAAATGTGTCAGGGGTCCTGCTTCTTCCTGTTGTGCCAGAGACTGATCACAGGAGGGGGTGGGAATAACAGTCCTCTGCTTACTGATCGACAAGGACCAGACCCTCTTTGATCATGGTAGCTGCTGCCCAGTAAGTAGAGGGGGAGTGCTTGGGATGGTGTAACAGGCTGGGCTACTTAGATTTCTGTTTGCCTCATTTAAGCTCCTGAATCTGTAGAGATTTAATGAACAGTAGCACATTATGAAAATAGATGCATGTCCAGTCAGGGCATGGAGCAAGCCTAAGTATTAACAGAGATAAGAATGGGGGGAGATGAAAGTAAACAACCAGCTTTAATGAGAAGCCCAATAGGTTTCTGGCCTAATGCCAGCAAAATATCTGCACACTTGTATTCAAGGAAAGGAGACACTTGTCGGCTTGAAAGATAATAAACCTTGGTATGTTCACCGGCCAGGACAGGTAGAATGGTAATGATTCCTAAGTTACCCAAATCCCTAGTTTGATTGGATGAGAGAACAAGGGAGAAGTGTAGACTTTCTAGTTGATTGGCTAAATGATGACTGGAGAGAGTATAAAGTAGAAGTTTTTGAACAACAAAGTACCAGATTTTGCTCCCAGCAAAGCTGGTCCACTTTCAGGCTGCTACTGCCAAGCAATCACTGATAAGCCAAACTCATATGTATGGTAAAATATTCCTTCCTTGATGAAGAAACTGGATTTCCATAATCTTTTGGTGACTATACATAGACCATAAGCCTTGAGTACATGAGCGATCCCTGCTGTTTCGGAAACATTAACCAGAATCTTATTGGGGGCTTGTATCCTTGTAAGTGAACTTATGTCTGTGGCAAATAGAACCGGCCATTTCTGTAATGTCTGTATCCAGCAAAGAACTGCTGTTATATATTACTCAGGGGAACAGCAAAGTGGCCAATGATGCCCAGCAGGACTGATGTGCATTTGGTTTCATTCTGCATCAGGACACTAGCTAGGGAATGTGCATTGGGACAGTTTTGCTGGGTCCTATTAGGCATCTTCCCAATACATTAACAGGATATCTTAGCACCTTTGCTACATAGCTAAATATACCTAAAGTTATGTAACACACACTGTCTTAGAGGATTCCAGGCATAAATAATATCCAGAGAAAAAAATGAAACCAACAAGTCTAGTCTATAGACACCTGTTGGAAAGCTCTAAATTTTATGTTAAAGTAGAATTGAATGGAACAAAAGCTAGATTGTGCTGTGCAAATTAAGCAATGGAAAACTGCTATCACTTCAACATATGAAGCCTCTTTAAAACCAAACTGCACTTGGTCCAGCAAAAATTGATGTATTAGGTGTACCGGACATCATTATACCTTTTAAAAGAAAGGATCTGTCTACTTCAACTAAATGTTGGCAAGGTAATGCAGATGATGCTTCCTCGTGGCATGTGTTGTGAGCATGTTCAGTTGTTACTTTGTGACTGGATGTGTAACAGCCTCTTAATTTTGTATTAGAAAAATCTTCGGTATTTGTAGATGTACATGTTCTTTTAAATTACCTTCCTATGATGTGGAATTTATGCTGTTACATGTGTTTACTGTCGCAAAAAGTCTTATACCCCAAGATTGGAAAGATAAACATTCTATTAAACAGCTGTTGTTTGATGGTCAGAAGACCTTACTGCTTTACCTACACATAAGCATATATTTTATAGATGACAGATTCAAGAAAATGTGTTTTTGGGAATATAACCAGCTTATATCAATATATATGCCTAGTCTTTGTTCGTATCATATGTATTTTCTTCCCCCTCCCATTTCGTTTTCTTTTTTTCCTGTCTTATTCTTTTTGGATTTTTTTCATTTGTATTCATACTTTTAAAATCCAACAAAAATTATACTAAAAAAACCCCTACTAGGATTCAGGTTCAACTTTGTGCTCAACCATTTCATATTAGCTAAGTTCCCTCATCTCTCTTTTCACCAGTTCTCACCCTGCACCTCCCCTAAATGTTGTACATTGTTTTTTAATTTCGGGATCCAAAGCAGCATGTATCACTGGAGATTTCCCAAGAATGATTACTTTCTAGATATGATTTTGACTGTGATTTATGGATATGGTATATGTTAGAGGATGGCTTTATGGATGTGGTATATGTTACAAGATGGCTTCTGTATTTGGCTATCACTGTACAGAGGACGTCAAGAACTGTGCTTTGGTAGTGAACCCATTTTGGACAGAGATCCATTATGAAGCTATAACCACATTCATTAAATAAGCTTTGCAATAATTCCATTGGATAAACCATTCTTGTTATTACCTTGTTACAGAGGTGAGGTAGAGAGAGACAAGTAAGATAGTTGTTTACCTTTAATGTAACAGAGAAGACATGAGAACTGGGGACTTCCAGCTCCTAAGATATGTTCTGAACTCAACACTGTGCTACATTTCCTCCCCAAACAAAGCTGGTCAGCCGAGTCAGGCCTACCATTAGGCAGACTAAGACAACTGCTGTGGCAAATAATGGGCAGAGGGGAGGTTAGAAACCTCAGCCTCCTGGCTATTACTCCTTAGTTGCACAACTGTTTCCCTCTGCCCAAATTACCTTCAGGCATCAGGTGTATTGGAAGACATTTCCTATCACCAGTGTAAAATTGCCAGTTCAGCTGACTTCTTCACATAATACAAGGTAATGGCAACATGTTATCCTTCACTTCTGGCAGCAGAACATTGCTGGGCAACTCAACAAGTTTTGAAGTTTCCAAGACAGACTGCAAGATTTTACTCTATGAGTAAAAAGCTAAACTTTACCACCTGTTGGGATTTCTCTCTAGTCCTAAAGAGAGTGATATCTTCTCAGCCCTGGTCTGCTGCATGATCAGAGCTTTGAAAAATTACTTTTTTGGACCATAGTACCCAGAAAGCCAGCGTGTTGTAGTGATTTGAGCATTCGACAAGACCTGAGACCAGAATTCAAATCCCATCTTGGCCATGGAAACCCACTGGGTGACCTTGGACAAGTCATACTATCTTGGCCTCAGAGTAAGGCAAAGATCCCCACCCCCAAGAAAACAAAGCTTGCCAAGACAAACCCATGGTAAGTCTTCCTTGGGGTCATCATAAATCAGAAATGACTTGAAGGCAAACAATAACAATAACCCAGAATCCCTCAGCCACTACAACCACTGGTCACTCTGGCTGGGAAGTTCTGGGAGGGACAGCCAAGCTCTACCCAGGAGATTCTCATATTAATATTTGAAAAAGTGTCTTTGTGCTTCTCTGAGTGTGTGACACACAGAGAGAGATAATGCAGCTCTTAGAGTTGTTTGCACTTGTTGCTTTCTTGTATGTGTTAATGCACATCCATAACTGGATGGTCTGTGAATAAACATCTTGTGAAAAGATGAATGGAAAGTAATTCTGCAATAGATGTGCAAATACCAGGGTAATCTTGGTAAGGCACATCATGTGCCACTCAGAGGGCATGTGTATAAAGTCTACTGCCACAATATCTGCAGTTCATCTTCCACCTCCATCTGACCAGGACAAGGATCTAAAGAAATTTATTTCAAAGTGCCTGATGGAGTTCCAGCCATGGATGGGGGGAGAAAACCCTGAAGGAAAATTCCTTCAAGAAGACCCACATGCTGCTGTTCACTCCAGATGTCATTAGCCATGGTCCAGTAGTATTTGCACAAAGAGAGAGAATAGAAAAAGGAAGGAAGGAAGGAAGGAAGGAAGGAAGGAAGGAAGGAAGGAAGGAAGGAAGGAATCAGATTTCACCAAAAGTTAGAGGGTGTTTTTTTCAAAAGCACTAAAATGTTTTTGCTTCTGTTCATTTTTTTAAAAAGCTCTTATACAGAGTTCAAGTTAAATTTGAAAGACTTCATTCACTGAGGCATAGGCAGTAGAATACTTTCCCCAAGGCTAGATGGCCCTTTAGTTGTTCTCATTCAGACAGCAGGCACTAAATCTCGATTGATCCAGTGATCACTACAAATTATTGGTAAGCTCTGCATTAAGCCAGGCTGCTGTAAATTGAAGTCGACAGTGTTTATAAGTCAAAAGGATCAGCAGACAGTAAGTTTGTCAGGCAGTGGCACCTCAGGTAAGTTCAGGTTGCACAGCAACAGTCCCAGACTGCTACACTGCCTTCTGAAAAGCCAGGAGATTCCCATATCCTCAGTGCCATTCAGTCAAGGATAAAAAGAGAGCTGTATGTGAGAGAATATGTGTAGGCAGGTAAGTAGTAAATAAGGTTACCATGAGCAAACCAGGCCCAGATTTCAGGGCCAAAACCTTGGGACTGACCCTGGTGTTGTCCTTAAGCATAACATATTAAGCATCAACCACAGAAAATGAGAAAATATTTTCCTCTCTGGATAGTAAGTTTTCCAAGTTCTGCATAGCAAAATTTTCTCAGCTCCATTTTTAATACCTTTGCAAACACTGATTTTAACAAAGCATGGGATCTGTGGGCCAGAAAGAAACTTTTCCAAGGAAAAAGAATGTTTTTCAAGCTCTGCTTTTAATGAGTTGCTCCCATTAACTAAATCCTCTCACTGGCTATCTTTCCTTCCTTTTTCTATAGTCAAGTTGTGGAATCCTCCCTCACCAGCAAAGCAATCACTGTAATCATAATAATTCCATTAATAGTCATCATATATTTTGAAGGGGGGATGATGATGATGATGACGACGACGACTAAGAAAACGTTGATAAGAATGCCATTCCAAAACCATATATATATGTATTCCCCATTTTCCTGTTTCTCCATTTTCCAGCTACCAATAATTACTGGGGGAATATACCTGACCGGTTCTTTTCAAAGATACTCTGAAACACTGTAGAAGTTCCACAAGACCTCTGTGCAAAGTGAGATGCCCAGGGATCCAAACACAACAAGGGTTTAAAGTCTGCCATTGTAATCCTATAAAGATGATGTATGAGAGAATGATTATTGCCACTTCATCAGGATATCTGACCAGAGAAGTCAAATATATTTAGTTCTGCAAAACAACAGAAGACATGAAGTCAGCCTCTCTCATACCTCCTGTGTCAACATGAACTACAAGGAGTTACATCAAAACTAACCCAGACATCCTTTTTTTTTTTTTACACATCCTCATTGCAGTTCAGAATTCAAGTCAAATTTGAATGGCCAAGACTCTCCTTCAAGCAATTTGACTGATATCCAAAGTGGATACCTGGAAAAAAAGCAGGGCTAATCTAAAATAAAAAGAATCTTGATTACTTATTAAAATATTTCAGGTTATACAATATGTATATGTGCATATGCATGCTGACTTGCATGTATATATGTATACACAGAAACACATGCATTGTGTGTCTTTGTGTGTATCTTACATGTCAGCAGCAGATGGCACTGTTTATTTTTACTGAATATAATATCTATATACTCGTATATCAAACAATTCAATTAGCCAAAAAAAAAAAAGAAAAAAAAGAAATGCATTAAGGGTCTTCCATGTTCACTCATGCTCCAAAATGTCAGGAAAGTGCAGCTGTTAAGAGCCACACTTTGAGAGGTACATTATTTCATTTTCATTTTTTAAAAAATTACTGTAGATTTTAAAGGTATGATTATAAGGAAAGGTTTTAGAAAGGAAGAAGAAGTAAGAAAAAAGTACATGCAATATAAACATGGGCTTGGTATATACATTAATATAAACTGACCATATTTTCCAGAGTATATTTTCTTGAAATTGGCATCTATAATTTACATATTCATGCACAGCTAAACCAGCAAGATCTTCTGTCCATTGAATGATATAGGTGGTGAATGTCTATCTTCCCAACATTAGTCTGTAGATCTTTTTGCAATCATAAAATACTTGGCAGGGGCAAAGAGCACATTGGACTACAACTCCCATCAACACTAGCTAGCATAGGCAATGGTGAAGGATTATGAGAGCTGCAGTCTAAAAACATTTTCTTCACCTGCATGGCAAGGGAAATGCATCTGAATTTCTCTTTTGCCATCATAAGAAGAGTAGCTTGGAGGATGTACCCATTCCCCTGCAGAAGTGAGAGGTCTTACAGTAACAGAGAGGGGCCCTGAACATGTTCTAATGATATCTCCCGCTCCCCCTGTTAACAATTCACTTGATACTTTTGTCTCACATTTTTGTCTCAGTCCCTTCAGCCAAGTGAGTGGAGACTATGGCTCTTTTGGGGAAATGGGTGGGGAGACTGGAAGCCGGTAGGATTGTAACTGAGCAATGTAACAAGATCTTTCCTCCTCAATACACTTAGGTTCCTAATGCTCCTCAGTGCAGGATGTTGTGGCTGCTAGTGATTCTGCCACCGTTAGGAAATTCCCTATGGCAATGCTGGCACATTTAAATGAGTTACTTTGTGTGCCAGGGAAGGAGCATGTGCCTCAGCAGTATGAATATAATAGCAACTTGGGGTGATTTTCTATTGTTACTATATCAGAAGCAGGCATCCCAGTACCTGCTATGAGTTTTGGACCAGAATTCCCAAAAACAAAGACCTTGTAAGCATGGTCAATAGTCAGATTTTATGGACATTACAATCCAGAGCATCTAGCAGTCACAAGCCTGCCTATCTCTGTTGTCTTTAAAGAATTTGTGTTCAAATGGTTGGATGGTCTATTTGCTGAAGTAACATTCTAGGCTTTATTGAGAAAATTTAAATATATGCTTAGTAGGGTTGATTACTATATATAATGTATTTGTGCAATTTGTAATATGGAAAAGTTTTTTTTAATGCTAGTTTGAACTGTATTTTTGCTAATATGTTAGCTTTTGAGGATGCTACCCATCAGTAAAATTGTTAGGTTTTATGCTGCTTGTTGAATCACAACATCCCTTTTATTCTTCTTGTACTTTATAAAACATGTCAACAATAAACTTGACACTGAAATCCAAACCAGTAATAGAGTCTGCAAGCAAAGCTTTACATAGCAAGCTCAAATCAATATGAAATTCCATCAGCTGTCCAGTGTCTCTCTTGTCTTCCTTAGTTCTCAGCCTGTCAGGACACCAGATTTTAAAAGATACAGTTCCTATTTTAATTCCTTTGAGCCAATAGCACTCATCTCCCAGCACCCTGCATGAGACGTTGCTTTCCTCAGTACTACTGTCTCCTTCACCCAGCTCTCTTCAACTCCCTTCTCTCTTTGCTGATGTTAACTGCTGTCAAGTTGACTTTGACTTTATGGGAACCCTACAGATGAGAGACCTCCAGGGACTATCATCAATACCTTTGCTCAGGTCTTGCAAACTCATGGCCATGACTTCCTTGATTGAGTCCATCCATCTGTAATGTGGTCTTCCTCTCTTCTGACTGCCTTCCACCTTACGAAGCATTATCATCTTCTCTAGTGAGTCAGGTCTTCTCATGATGTGGCCAAAAAACGATAGTCTCAATTTAGTCATCTTGGCTTCTATAGAGAGTTCAGACTTCATTTGCTCTAGGACCCAGGGTATCCATAGAACTCTTCTTCAGCACCACATTTTCTTCCTATCAGCTTTCTTCACTGTCCAGCTTTCACAGCCGTACACAGAAATTGGAAATACGACGGCATGAACAATCCTAACTTTAGTATTCAATGATATATCTTTACATTTGAGGATCTTGTCATTCTTTCATAGCTGCCCTTCCAAGTCCTAGTTTTATTAGCATTCCTTCTTTGACAGGGCAATTGACCCTTACAGCTAGATCAGCCTTAGCTCTCATACTGGGCTAGGAATGCATGGCCTTCCAGAGGACATCAGACCGTAGGTCCCATTAGCCCTTGCCAGCACGGCCAATGGTGAAAGGTGACAGGAAATACAGTCCAATCAGTCTGGAGAATAGCATATCTCCCACCCTGATCTAGGCAGTTACAGAAATGAGATTATACCTAACAATAGATTCTGGGTCAAAACAGCAAAGACTTAGCTTTTTTTCTGAAAATATAAATGCCCTCTGAGACTCAGCTCTGTCACTTTCCTTGAACAAAGCACTGAAGTTCCTGAGCTGATAGCCTTTATATGAGCAAAGCTCTAGATTAATTTTAGCTGGGGCACTGAGTTTATTCTAAAAAGTAATTTGAAACTAAATTGTGTCTATTGCCTTGTGGTTGGCAGGAAAGGATCCACTGGGGCAAATTCCTTCTTCAGGGCTAGAATGTCTTCTTCCTCTGATAGATGTTGATTTTGGATCATTATCCTTATTATTTTGGATTTCACATACAGGAGAAAAATGTAATGGCCCAGTCCAAGAATAAATGGCTCTGCTTTTCTCATTTAAACTCTTCTATTCAAAGACCAAGCATGCTATTTCTGGGAGGAAATAGTACTGGTAGACTTGAAAGATTGAGAATGACCAGTACAGGAGGTCCTCTGCCCCATTTTTACCACAAACCCACCACTGGGAAAAAAGTTGTTTCAAAGGGTGGGAAATTGCCAACAAGGGGACATGGGGTCTGCATAAATGGACTTTGCACCCCATTAGTGGCCTATGGATTGTACTTTGTCCTGATGTAGACAAACAGATGTGCTAGAAGTGGCAATCTTCCCAATGGAAGAATTTCAGTGATCTTGAGCCAGTATGGTATGTTACCCTGTATGTTGGGGGTCCCGGGAGGGGTGCCCAAATAACCAAATAAAAGCACAAGGTGGGGAAATTAAGCTCGAGCACTCTCTTATGGTAATGAGAGGCAGGGTAACTTCAGCTAGGATCTTTAACCCTATGTATACAGCGTCAGGTCAGACAGTGGCTAGACAAGGTTTTAAAGTAACAAATAATATTTTATTGAAGACAAGAAACACAAAAGACAAGACATAAACTAGCTAACTGAAAAACAGAAATGGAGAGCTTTGGGGAATGGGTAATACGACACCTGGTCTCGTAGTCCTGTAGAGAGGATGAGGTTGCAGGGATGGAAACTCAACGCGGTTTGCTGAGGGGAGTTCACTGGACAAACCGACAGCAAGGCGGGATGGAAGTCCAAAGTGTTCCGAGGAAATCCCGAAAGTGGGGACTTTTTATAGTGTGGATCTTACCTACAGGCTATGCCATGCTCGATGAGAACAAAGGAATTTTGGAGCTCGACAAAGGAGTTGGAAAAGGTCAGGTTTTGCATGATGAGCTTAGTGCTGGTTGACAATAGTATGGCCAGTATGCTGATGGCCCAACATAAAGGAATGGCTCGGCTCTTGGCCGTGCGGCTTTGTAAAGATACGCGCCGAGCAAAGCCGGTTTGCAAGAAGGTCTTTCCCTAAAGCATCGGAGAGGCTTAAGTTGCCTGCCTGAATGAGGTTTTGGAATGTACAACCATTAACGGTCATGCCCAATACGTGCTCGTCCAGTGGACCTCTGCAAACATATGGACTAGGGTGGCAGAGAAAGGTCAAGCAAAGGCCAAATTATTTGATATCAAAAGGATATCTAGTGCTCTCACCAAACATATCATAACCATAATAACAGGTATAGCAGTTTGAGTTAGGCTAAGACTCTGGGAGCATGGGATTCAAATCCCTGTTCAGTCATGAGTGACCTTGAGCAGATGAAACCTCCGAGGAAAGCAATAGTGATTCCACCCTCGCCGAACAAATCATGAGAAGAAAAGCCTGTGATAGGGTCACCTTAGTCAAAAATGACTTGAAAGCACACAACAACAGTAACTGATTAGAGAAGCTGGGCTGGGAATTATGCAGTCCTCCAGGCGTTGCCAGATTGCAGCTCTCAGCAATCCTACTAGACATAGCCAGTGGTGAGGAACTGTGGGAACTGCAGTCCAACAAAACTTGGGAGGGCTACAAGTTTCCCACCCCTGACTTGGAGCTAGGAGTTCAAGGCCTTGATGCCTCCGAGGAGTGATGAGTTGGCCACTTGAGCTAGCATGACTTCCTAGAACAGCACAGGGGAAAGAAGGAGGTGCCTAATTCAGGTGTCAGAGTAAAAGAAGTAGCAGCAACATTCTAGTGCCAAGAGATTGTTAGCACCCGTACACCCCTACACTTTTATATGGTCTAATTGGCAAATATTAATTGGCATGAAATTAAGTTATATACACTTATGGCTGAAAGGCCATGTGGAGAACGGGCACTGGCTGGGAAGATATGCAAAAGTAGGTCAGAGGTGACCTCAGCATAACCAGGTCATAAATTCACTGTGGATTAGCTGGGAAAGCCTGACTATATGGCTCTAAGCTAATTGTCTCAACTGCCTGACCTCAGAAAACAATAGTCAAAGAATCTGCCCAGAAGCAACAGGCAAGCACCCCCTGCTGTGTGCATTTCCTACTGAAATCTTCCCCAGTCATATTATACAATCAAGATATTGAGCAGCTGTCAGGACTCCCTTCAATATTTTGTCACCTAACAGCAAGAGTATCAAAAGCACCATTTCTGACCTCACTGTATTGGTTGCAAACTCCATTGTCTAGTCTGACAGAAAGCAATTAACTCACACCCCTTCAAAGAAGGAAATAGAATATTTGAACCTGAAGGTTTGGCCAGTTAATTTGCAGATCACCAGTTGCTGAATGTCACTGCCACTTTGATTGCTGATTGTGTACTGCGTTTAGACAAGTATAAGCCACAATGCTGCTTCTTCGCAATCTTCTGGATTGGTAAATATTGCCCATTTTACACTGAAATCTTGCTGTCCTAAACTTTCCTCCCTTTTCCTTTGGTTAGCCTTATGTGAGTGCATGACTGTTTGAGATCTTGTATACGTAATTAACTCCTCCAAAAAACGTGTTTCAGCTTACGTTTGAATCTCTGGCTGGTTCCTCCCTGCAGAAGACCCCATAAACATTGATGTCAAAGATATCATTGAGTTGCCTTTCTGTCACAGGCATCTAATTTTAGCTAATAATTCCTCACCTTTGAACAGAGCTACTGGCATCATGGGTGGACTTCTGAGTCACCCACGTTTTGGGATAACAAGACCAACTAGTGCAGTGGTTCTCAACCTTCCTAATATCATGACACTTTAATACAGTTCTTCATGTTGTGGTGACCAACCATAAAATTATTTATTTATTATTTACAATGCCTCCTCCCCCCAGCCAAGGCCACCTCGCCGGCCAGGAACAGGGCGGGGGGCGGGCAGGGAGGGAAAGAGGAGCCGCGCATCTCCCCCAGGAAAAAACTCTGAGACCCCCCCCCGGGCTCTGCTTCTGCTTTGTTCTCGTTTCCGCTGGGGGAGGCAGTGTGGGAAAAGTTTCCAGAGTGTCGACCCTGGCCGGGGGGGAGGAATCCCAGTGCCTTTGTCTTTTGCGCTGGGTGCAGCTCACCCCCCCCGGGAAAAGTGCCGCCTTGCGGCCCCCAGGCCCTTCTGCAGCACCTCCCTCCATGGTGAGTGGGGCAGGGGTCGTGGCAAGGAGGGGGCCTGCTGCCCGTGCTGCTGCCACCCCCCCAAGCTGGCCATCAGATGGGAGGTTCTCCCGGTAGCGGAGAAGGGGAGCGATTTCAGTCCCTTCTGAACAGGGGGCAGGAGGACGCAAGTGCGTGGCTCGCACTTGCGCACCACCACTCCTGCTGTGGTGATGCTGTGGCCACACGTGCTCCCGCCAAAGGGGGCAGGAGGACGCGAGCATATGGCTTGCGCTTGTGCACCACCACCCAGGGAAGACGGGGGGCTCAGCAGCACTGCCACAGCAGGGCCCTTTTCGCATGCAGTTTCTTTTGTGAGAGAGCCCCTTGAGCGTCACGTAAATGGGAGTGGCAGGACGTACGATGCACTCCCATTTACGCAACACTCATGAGCCTGTGCACGGATTTTTTTTTATTTTCGGCTCTAAGCCAAAAATGCTGCACGGTTGCGCAATGCTCCCGGGGCCTGTGCGCACTTACCTGCCCTGCAGTACGTCGTCCCAGGCACACTGGTTGCACTTCCTCCCCCAGTGCAGCCTACAACTCCCAGGCTGCACTGCAGAAGGAAGGGGCAGGGCAGTTGCGCAACCAGGAAGCCAGCTGCGGGATGAAGGAGCAGGGAAGAGAGTGCGTCGCGCAAGAACCTGCTTGCGCGAATGGCACCCCTCACCTCCATGATAAGGTAACATGCGGAAAAGGCCCAGGAGTGGTGGTGCCGCACACGCTCCCACCAAAGGGGGCAGGAGGACGCAAGCGTGTGGCTTGCACTTGTGCACCACCACCGAGGAGGGAATGGAGCCTAAGACCATCAGAAATACGTATTTTCTGATGGTCTTAGGCGACCCCTGTGAAAGGGTTGTTCGACCCCCAAAGGTGTCATGACCCACAGGTTGAGAACCGCTGTCCTAGTGCTATATTGCTATCTGAAATGGCCAGTGCACAGAAGTCCAAAGTTGGCAAAGCCCCACTTGCCTGCCTCTTGGTAGATCTCAGAGCCAGACATTGTGGGTCAAGTGCTCCAGCAGATTGCCTGCACAGACCGAGGATGCATAATGCAGACTCTGAGGAATCAGTTGGCTTTTGGGGGGAGTGGGTACTGGCTCTCAGACAGAGGGGGGGTACTGGAAAAGGGGCAGGGGAAGGCAGCGGCAGCAGTAGCTGATACAGCTTACTGTCCCACCTCAAAGCAGTGGGTGACCTTAAACTGCAGCTGACAAGGTAGTCTAAAAGACAATGGCTTACCTAAGGTAAAAAGGTGAGTTTATGATGGGGGTACCATCATACCAGAATGATGTAGTGGTTTGAATGTTGGACTAGAAATCCTAGTTTTGAATCCTTGCTCAACTGTGGAAACCAGCTGGGTGACCTTGGGCAAGTCACACTCTCTTAGCCTTTGAGAAAAGCAATAGCAAATTCCCTCTGAATATATCTTGCCAAGGAATGCCTATGTTAGGGTTGCTGTAAATCAGAACCTGCCTGAAGACACATAACAGCAAACAATGAACAGCCATGCAGTCATCTATAACCACTGATGTCTTAGTGTCCAAGTGTGGGGGGAAAAAAACTGAGGTCAATCAGACTCAAAAATTGACAAGGCTGTGAGAAAAAAAAAATACACTGTGTCACCATTCTGTTTTGTCTCATGCCCATTATTATATACCTGGACTTATTTCAGCACTTTTAGAGATGAGCTAAGAGACAACAAGTATGCCTTTGAGTTATTTATCTCACCTCTATGAGGCCATGTTCTTCTAAATGTGTTTCTGTGATCCTAAAACACACATCTGCTGACAATTGTTGAAGCCCTTTGCTTCAACAACTTCTGGGAGGGAAAGATGCTATAAAGCATGATAGTAAAATGGACACTTCAGTGTCTGACATCGGTCATAATCACTATTAACTGCAACGCAAACAAAACCACATTACAGGATTAATTAATTTGGACAGGTGCACACAGCAGACTTTCCACTTCACACATATTCAAACATCTGGGTTTGGGCCCCTGCCAGGGTTATCTTCCTCTTGAATATCCAGAGAGAATCTAAGACATCCATCTTTGGACAGGATATACAGCGGGGGTATGAACACCTCAGTTCTCAGGAAGAGATAGCCTTGGAAGTTTAGCACAAGCTGGAAAAGGTTTGTTTGAGACACACAGTGTAGCGCATGCTTAAATGGAAACAAAGGAAAGGCCTGAGAATGCCTCAGCTTTGTAAGGCTGCCCCACATGTGACCCCCAAGCCTAGTTTGGCACCTCCAGACTGCCTTTTTCTGTCCCTTCAAATGATGAATTGCCTCTTATGGTAGTCTGTCGGGCCCTTTCACATTGCACAATTATAGTATGAAAACGCCTCAGGAGTGGTAATTCACTATTTAAAGGGGGCATCATCTCACCTGCATTCTTTCTTTTTAAAATATCTGTTTTTCAAAGGTAGACACGGACATCTGATCATTTCCAGTTTTGTTTTGTTTAATTTATTTTACATTCATTGTCAGCCTGTGTGGCCCCTGGAAGATACCAAAGCCAGAAAAACAGTCCATGGACCTGTTCAAGTTGCAGGTCCCCGCCCTAAAGCATGCGTGAGACCACCCTTTTGTGTGCAGTAGGTCTTAATGAAGCTTTGGACTTTAGAAGTAGCCAAGTGGCTGGCTAGTAATGGGAAAGGCATCCCCATAAATATTTTCTCACAGCATGGCACATCAAGGTCTGTTCCACTGCATCCAGAGGGGCTTTTGTTGTTGTTGTGTGCCTTCAAGTCATTTCTGATTTATGGCATCCCTAAGACAAACCTATCATAGGGTTTTCTGGCAAGGTTTGTTAGGCAGAGGTTGCCTTTGCCTCCCTCTGGGGCTGTGTGACTCATCCTAGGTTTCCATGGCTGTGCAGGGATTCAAACCCTGGTTTCCAGAGTCGTAGTCCAACGCTCAGACCACTACACCACTCCTAGGTAAATGTTCAGTGGACTGATAAGAAGACATTCAGAAGGCAGTGACCCAAATAACTATATGCATAAAGGAAAATGCCTTATAGAAACTCAGACTATTAGTCCTTCTGGCTCAGAGTTATCTGTTCTGAACAGCAGCAGTTCTTGGGAGTCTCAGGCTGAAGTCTTTCCTCTCATCTGATATCTGATGCTTCTAGATCATAGATGATAGAATTTTAGACTTAGAGTGGACTGCAAGAACCATCCAGTCCAACCCCCTGCCATGGAGGAATACACAGTGACAGCACTCCTGAAAGATACCCATCCAACCTATGTTTGAAGACCTTTAAATAAGGAGAGTCCACCACCCATCAAGGCAGTCTGTTCCACAGCAAAAAAAAAAAAAATCTTTCTAATGTTTTGGTGGAATCTCTTTTCCTGTAATTTTAACCTATTAGTTTGTGGTCGAGTCCCTGGAGCTGCAGAAAACAAGCTCACTCCATGTTCTACATCAGTAGATCTCAACTTTTAGTCCTCCAGATGCTTTAGTACTCCAGAATCCCTGAGCATTGCCATATTGGTTGGGACCCCTGGTAATTCAGGTCCAAAATATCTGGAGAACCAAAGGTTGATAATCACTGTTCTACACGACATCCCTTCATACCTTCAAAGATGGCTATCTTGTCATCTTTCAGTCTTCTCTTCTCCAAGCTAAATATACTCAACTGCTTAAGTTATTCCTCATAAGGCTTGGTTTCCAGACCTTTGATCATCTTGGTCACCCCTAGTCGACCTTCTCTGGACATACTGCAGCTTGTCGATATTCTTCTTAAACTGAAAGATATCATACACAATATTCTAAGTGAGTTTTGATCATGGAGATTTAAGTCCAACAAGACGTAAATCCAACAAGGCTGCTACTATGAACATCACTCACCGTGTCCACTGTAACCAACAATAATAAATAATAGTATCAAAATGTGGAATGCAGTTGTTAAACAGCCATCAAAATCAGCATACCACAAATAAAAATAGCTTTAAAAGCTTGAGATAATTGTTTTTTTTTGCTTTTGACACAGAAAAGATAAATGAATTGTGGGGAGAAGTGATCAAATGAAGCTCCTTGGGGAGATAATATTACAAACAGGTTTGCCACAATCAAGAACCTATTTTCCTAGTACCCATTTGCCTCACATCATACTGCGGGAGCACTTGGAGAAGAGCATGCGCAGATTAACTAAGTGTAAGAGCCAGCAACTAAGGCAGCTGCACATATCCGAATATTTGAGAGCCACACACTTTGCCCACTGCTGCTGCTGAAATAGCTCAGCAACTGTGGTGGCTCTATGTTGTTGAAGGTTGCCAAGATGTTGTCATGCAGTTTAAAGCATAGCCATTCATACTACACAGTGATAGTGCTATGATTCCACTTTAATCACCCTGGCTGCATCCCATGGAATCCTGGGATTGGAATTTTGGTCAAACAGACCAGAAGAGCTGTCTGCAGCTGAGAATGTTAAATGCCCCTCCCTCAACAGCCAGCCCCAGGATTCCCTAGGGTGGAACCATGGCAGTGAAAGTGAAATCTTAGTGCTATAACTGTGAAATGTGAAAGGCTCCTAAATCATAAGGAGCTAGCACTGAACTACTCTGTGGCATACAGTTAGCACTCAGAGCAGGGAGTCCTGGCACTGCAAGAATTCTCACCTCTCTCTGCTGATATACAATCATGATGACAGACAAAATAAGTATGGATGAGGATTCCCTGATACAATTTGTGCTACAGTTGATACCATATAGGGAATTCTGCAGTCACTGCCATTACCCAGAAAGCATGCCTAAGGCTAATTCCCATTTCTAAATCTCGTGCTTTACCTGGGGGATTCTGGGGATTTTAACTTGCAAACCCCAGTGTTTCCAAGTAGACCCATTTCTCCTTATGTTTGTTTTTCAGCAGTATCTTCCCTGATGTGGCTGCTGATCTTCACACCTGGTTTAACCACAACTCTCCCACCACCTCATGGCTGCAGAATGTCTCACCCGCTAAGTCATGGGAGAAGTGCTCATCTTCTGTTGTGTACCATTTATCACACACAAAATGTATTTTGTTCATTTTTGGGTGTTGTCTAAATTTCATGCCATTTCTTCATTTCCTGCAAGCTTATAGGATTACAACACAAGGTATACCAAAACCACCACCACCATTTTGTTTTGTTTTGAAAGATAACCATTCTGGACCAGGGGAAGCTACAACTGCAAAGAAGGTGCCGTCCAATGGAAATGACTACCATGACTCCAGAATCAGGTTTCTCAATTCACAGCACTTGTTTACACATGCAGTTCTTCCAGGTGGATATACATAAAAGTCAATGTTTTTCCCCTGCTTTTAGGACTTTTTGAAAACTAGACATCAAAATCATATTGCACATTTTTATGCATTCTTGCAAAGTTTATCAAACGAAGTGATCTGTCTTTAAAAACCTGAATCCCAAGGTATTAAACAAAAAAAAGCAAGAGAGAGAGAGAATTCTATCACCCTAAATCTGATCATTTCAAACCATCCCTGTGAAAAGCAATTCTTATACTCTTCCTTGACATATACAGCTTTTGATTCCACTATTCTTTTTTTTTTTAAACTTGCATCTCCAGAACATTCAGAATTTCTGCTGTCCTCGATCATTAATGGTTTTTTCTTCCCCAACAGACGATGGCATGTTGCTATGGAAGTCAACCACTTAACAGCAAATCTCTGGGAAGCATCCCTGTGCTATTAATACAGCACTAACTAAAAGAAGTTCATAACCTCTTAGTGTTTATAAATTGGAGTGATAGTGACATAATGTTTTACAGGGGGTGGAGTGGAGGTTAATCAGTGGAAATGTTTGCTTAAGAAGCATGGTAGCCAGCCCTGCAAAGAAGTGTGGAATCCAAATCTTCAAGTAAAAATTGAGAAGTATGAAAAATGACCATAAAACCTCTTTATCTTATCTTAGAATTCATCAGTGACAAAGGAATACCTGCCAAAAAAATTAAAAAAACAGATGGCTGGAATACTGCTTCTGACACCCTCACACCTTTACTCTACTTTCTGAGCCAAATATCTATAGCCATCCAGAGCAACTAGTTATGGATTTTTGTTGCTGTTTGCCCCTGGCTGTGCTACAAATAATTCATTATTACTATAGCCCATGCCAATTAAGGAACACCTGAGTAGTATATTTCCTATTAATGTAAAGTATAGGAACAATAAGTGAACATTTCTTAACATACAAAAAAACTCCTGGTCACTATATGTCATTAAAATGACCATTCAGCTTAATTTAAGCTTGTTAAAATGGACCTTCTGCCCCCTGTCGTTCTTTCTTTCACAACTTCTGGCAGACATTAGACTCCTTGCAATTCAGGAATTTTAAAACACAGGCCTGCTCCAAGATAGGACACTATAGAATGCTACCAGAACATCCCTGATTTCATGTATCTCATTGATTTGTCTCCAATATCCCTTCCTAGCTCCTTGAAGATTCTTGAATAATTACTGAAACCAGGATTTGATTAATTCAGCATGTATCAAAGAAGTCCTCCTTGGAGAAAACATAACTTTCCTATGATTAAATCCCACATTTTAGTTTTCATGATTCTTTTTAACAGTGTCTGATGGCAATTTGCTTATCAGTAGGGTGGTAAATCCATGTTTGAACTTCAAGAGATGTCCAAGGTTCTCAACCCTATACATCAAATAAGTTCAACATCTTGGATAACTCTTTTAAAGTTCAGATTAAAGCACAGATCAGATTCACCACCCAAAACAATCTTCCCTCTCAACAATAACAGCAGACTGCTAAAGCAAACAACCAAGCAATAAGAATGTGAACAGGTTCTTCCAAACTAGATTATCATAATCATGTTTTCAAAAAACAATTGCACATCATTCCTCACCCCACCACCACTGAGCATCATTATAGCTGGCATGAGGCACTCCTTGTAACTCCCATTAGCTGGGAACATTTGGGCTGATGGAAGCTGGAGCAGCAGTATCTCTCAGCATTGCCAAAAGTCTTGATGAATGGGACTCCTACAATATCTGGAGGTCCCTGGTTCCCCAGTTCTATCATCCAGGGCCTGTTTTCTTGAGAGAATGCCCTCCCAGGGATTTATATCATGGGTGTCTGCAATTGTCTTAATTTCTTTTTATTTTGCACTAGCATCGTGGCATGTGGCAGGACAGATTTGCATTCAGCGGATGGGCATCTGCCAGAAGTCCAGGTGGTACACACATGAGCACCTGTTTGCTAAGCCCCTGGACCCCCTTTTTCAAAGCTGGAAGTGTCCAGTTTTGAGAGAAGCCTATATCAGGCCCCCAAAAGGTCCACCACCACCCAGAAACAATCTTACAATGATAATTATTGCAGGTGTGATTCTGCCCAGACAATGAGCCAGAGTTCTCCTCTTCAGAAGAGGAAAAGCAACAGTATCTCTCACCACTGCCAACAACCCCAATGTATCAGTTTATCTTGCAGAGAATCAACATGTGACCTGACAAGACTGATCTTCTGGCTCTGGAGCCATCCCAATCCCCCCCCTCTCTCTCTCTGTACATGAATGTGTATATATGGGTGGGTGGGTGGGTAGGTAGGTGTAAGGGTGGAGTGGGTGAATAGGTGTAGACAGACAGACAGACAGACAGACAGGAAATACACTTGCATAGGCTTCCAGGGAATGTAGTTGTCCCATAAAGCAAGGGGTATATCCTCTCTCCTTGTTTTATTCTGCAAATAATTTTTTCCTGAAGATGGGAATGGTCTTCTGTTCACTCTCAGGTTTATTGAAAACTCAGAGATAGGTGATAAATGATAAGTGGGTTTATCAAAGCCTCAGGCTTTGTGTGGCTGCTGTAGGGTAGCTGAATCTTAATATTTTAGATTTGAGACTGAAGGACCAGGCAACTCCATGGCAGTTTTGGACCATAATGCTCCACTAGTGCAGTTCCAGAAGGCAACATTCAAGCTCTGGAGTGTGCTGCTGTAGCCATTTCTTGACCAGGAGACACATGGACAGCATCTGGCAGTAACTCTCCAGCTGAGAGAAAAGAGCACATATCACCTTTCCAGATTTCCAATAATTACAAGTGTACTCACGGGAGACCTTGCTTCTCCCATCTGCAGATTTCCAGTTGGATGCTGCCTGAGCATGCTCTGAAGCCTGGAAACTGTCTTCCATGGGGCAATGGGGAAGTTCCACAGTCTCCAAATCAGTTATGTGGACCATTGGCTGGTTCGTTGACAGGTAAGCTAGGCAAGAGCTTGGGAAGTCACAGTTTAACCACACAAGGTTGCCCTTCAGGTCGTAATGCTTGATAGGAGTGAGAAACCTATATATGCAGCTGTCTGATTTAGGACTCAAAGAAGAGTCCAACCAGAGGCTGAGCTTTCAGCTTTTATGTCCATACCAGATCACTGCTGAAGCAAGTTTTCTGGGCAAGTGTCAGACTTCTGTTTCTACCCAGATATTTATCAGATTCAAAACCTGTTCAGAATCAGAGAAACTGACAACTGCAAATATATGCCTCAAGAGAGAGAAAAAATGTGTGGCACTTTTAGCAGTTTAGAAACTCAGTGTATCCTTCAGAGTACCTCTGTCTTGGAAAACAGCTTTGCTTGGATGGATCTGCTAATGAGAAAATGGTCATCCGAGACATGGCCTTAGTTCATACTCTCTGTGCCCTCCTCTTGGTAAAATAAACATAAGGCATGACATTACATTATTGCACTGTGTTTTCCTGCCACAAACTTCAACAACCCATATTTCATTTATTTTGTCATGTTCAAACGATTTTTATTCTACTTTTCAGCAGATGGCGGATGGTTAACAAATCCAAAGGTTCTTCTCCACCCCTTTTAGCATCACAACAAATCTGTGAGGTAGATCAGATTGAAAGAGGGTGATTCACCATCACAGTGCAGTAACATGTGATGAGGTGTGTGATACTACACATTACAGGGGTGGTGGCAGGAAGAGATGTACTTCATGCTCCATCTAATTCTACTAGTGAGACCCAGTGTTTTCATCTGTCTGGACTGTGGTATATGATCATCCTCAGATATCCTTGGTATTCTAAGAAGATGAGAGTCATGAAAATACTGGACCAACTATTGGAATGGAATGGTTGAAGACTGGTAATGATTTTGACTAGAAACAAGTAAGAAACCATCCTCCAACTTACTGTGGTGGAAAATGAACTAAACAATTCTTACTTCTCCACTATCATTGCATTTGCATGAAGCCACATAGCAGAGCTGTTCTAAGGGGTAGAATGCCTTCTTCAGTGCTCAGAGCTCTGGATGTAGAATCCTTGAAATTCTGGTATAATCAATTCACTTTATATTTTGCAGACAAAAATTCTCATCCTCACACTAATTTAAAAGCCATAATTTTGATAAGAGTTGCACATGGCCAGGATACTACTTATGTTATTGAGTATATAGTATCCTGGACGTGTGCAGTTTCCATTCTTAGGCAAAGTTCTAGAATGTGTTAGCAGGCTCTCCATGCCAATTTTGAGACTGGGAGAGCAGCAGCTTCAGTTGCCCAACACAAGGGAATGGATGTCAGGTGGGAGAAGAGTACAAGTCTGGTGGTTCTGCTAGACCTCTTGGTCACTTTCATTACCATCAGCTCTTGGCTGTCTGGCTTGGTGTTACTTAAGAAACCAATATTTTGCAGTGCATCCAAGTTTTTCTTGAAGGTTTGTTTCTGGGAGGTGGTACCTTTTCTTTGAGTCCCCAGCCTATGTCTTAAGAGATCTTGCAAGGGTTCACCTTGCTTTCCCTGCTGGTTAACGTCTACATGAAACCACAGAGGAAATCCTTTGGAGGTTTGGGCTACCATGTCATCAGAATGCAAATTTACCTCTCATTTTCATCTATTCATAGGGTGTAGAAGTATTGATAAGAATTTGGGGTTGAATGGGGATAAACAAACTGATATCTCATTCAGATAAGATGGAGCTTCTGACAATAAAGAAACTATATGATACACATAGGCCATTTCCGCACTAGACTGTTAGTAGCGCTATGATTCCACTTTCAACATCCTATGGAATCCTGGGGTTTGCAGTTTCGGGAGGGGCCAGCCGGATGTTGTAGGATGTTGAAAGTGGAATCATAGCGCTATTAACAGTCTAGTGCAGAAATGGCCATAGAGATATACAACCCGTCTTGATTGGAGTTGTACTGAACTTGAAGGATGAAATGAGGCACAGGGGTGGGGAGTGGGGGTTCAAGACTTCATTGCAAGCCTTCAATTGTGTTTCAAGAGCCTATTTTTTCCATCCTCTCTCTTAAAAATATGTTGGGCTAGTGGCCCAATGTTAATGGCTTTGAATTTGTTTTTATGGCCATATGTTTGCTTGATGTTTCACTACTAATGCTAATTTTGTTACTATTTTAGGAGCCCTGGTGGTGCAGTGGTTAAATGCCAGTACTGCAGCCAAAAGGTTGTGAGTTCAGTCCTGCCAGACCCTAGGTTGACTCAGCCTTCTATCCTTCAGCAGGTCAGTAAAATGAGTACCCAGCTTTTGGGGGGCCATTTGCTAACACACTGTAAACTGCTTAGACAGCACTTAGCTGATAAGCAGTATAGAAATACACATGCTATTGCTATTTTAATGTGTGCATTTTGCTTATGAATTTTATGGAAGGTCCTTTGGGAGTGCTATGCCCAAAAAGGAGAGCCAGTGTAGTGTAGTAGCTTGAGCATTGGACTACAACCCTGGAAATCAGGGTTCAATTCCCTGCTCAGCAATGGAAACCCACTGGGTGAACTGGAGCACATCACACACTCTCTGCCCCAGAAAACCCAGTAATAGGTCTGCCTTAGGGTTGCCATAAGTTGGAAATGACTTGAAGGCACATAACAACAACAAGAATGCCCCAAAAGGCAGCTTAAACACTTCTTAAATAAATACATCTTTCACACCAAGATACACAAACTGAAACTCCATGAAATGTACTGCGTACATGACTAGCAAAGGAAATAATTTGTAAGAAAAATTGAACATGCAGACCAGCCAATGCAGCTTTTAAATTTGCATTAACATTTGCATGGGTTTAACACTAAGCAAATGTAGCCCTGAAAATGACAAAAAGGCTTGTTTACACAAATAAGACACAAACTAATGTTGCCATCTACTTAGGGAAAAGTTGGGCTGGGGAAAACGTAACCCTCCGAATCCAAAAATATTATTTTCATTGCAAGCCTTTCATAGCAAGATATTTCTCCACACCTGCTCCAGTCACCCAAACCCAAAGTCTTTCCCTTCCTAATGCATCAACTTCATCATTCAGTCATTCACATCAAAGTTTAATTGCACTCTGTTCCTTAATTAACACATGATACATAACAGTTAATTTTGTCCATCTCTTCAAGAGTGTTTACTATAATTCTCCTCACTAGAATTATAAACATCTTCACAGCTTGGACTTGTTGATAAGACACTAGGACTGCAGCCTGAGAAATATACGTGAACCTCTATTTCTTCAAGTCTGGGTAAATTATTAGTTGTTGTGAACTTACAAGAATTTCACTTACAAGCCTTGGTAGGGGGGCACACATAGCTCTGCAAATGCTGTTGGATTCTGTCAAGGCTGTTACTCCACTCTTTACTCAGAGTGCAGTAGTGGAAGGCTTCCAAATCAAGTCTGATCTCTTCCTGGGTTTCTGAGAGTTTCCTTGGTGTATAAAATGAAATAAATAACACATTTAAATGACAAGCCAATTACTGCTTTTTCATGATACCCAAAATGTTCTGCTTGGAATGCCTATTTCACTCTGCCTGATAGGAGACCTGGCCCTTTAGCACTCAATCCCTCTTCAAAATATGGGTACACTTCCCATCAGTCCTAGCCATCATGTCCAACGGTGAGGTATGCTGGGAGCTGCAGTCCAGCAGCACCTGAGGTCCAGCTGCTTTGCTCACACCTACTTTATCTGTTCCTATATCCTGCAGCAGCATAGGTTCAGAACTAGGTAAGGTAAGAGGAGAATCCCAGATGAGGAGATCTGGGACAGATGGATGTCTCTCTGCCTTCAGCTACTTTCTGATGAGCCCCCAATTCTTTGCTATTCCACAGAATTCATATCTGGCCTTTACTGTTTCCAAATACTACTCTTGAACAGATTAAGTTTGCTTGTGTCTGACAGCTGTTAGCATCCTCCTGACTGAGGGAAAAGATTGCAGAGACATTCAGGGTATGGTATTGCAGGCATGTCTAGACCTGATGATGTGTACACTCTCTTCAAATATCTGCTTGACAAAGCTGTGTCGCATTGGCCTAGAAGACCTTGATATTGGCGGACAGTCTGCATCAAAGCCTACGAGTCATATCTTTATCATGATATAGCTATGTCTCTTACAATACAGACCCTTTTGTAGTGAATTTAGACAGTGCATTTTGAGACATCCTGCATAGAATCATAGAATTATAGAGCTGAAAGAGACCACAGAGGCCATCCAATCCAGCCCCCTGCCATACAGGAACTCACATCAAAGCACTTCCAACAGATGGCCATCCAGCCTCTGCTTAAAAACCTCATGGTTTCCAGTTGAACAATGAGAGGCCTTGTTACACAATGGGCACTGAGCAAGACACCCCAATATGCAATAAGGGCTTCCATTGTGCAGTGGAATGTAATCATGGCCATTGCTCAACAGACCCATGGCCCGATAGGACCTGTGGGGCTATGGTAACCCCTCTTGAACAATGGTCACAGAGATATAGCTATGTCTCTGCTGACCATTGTTCAAGAGGGGTTACCATAGCCCCACATAGTTATATCTCTGCTCCTCTCCTGAGAAAATCAGCATTGCCCAATGACACCATTCAACTTTACATGATTGTAAATCTATTTCTGATAACATAACATAAGTATCTAACAGCATGCCAGCTGTCATCTTTAGTTTGGTTTGTTGATCATCCCCACTAGGGATGGCAAGAACTCTGTCTCAATTGTGTAACAGTTTCTCCAAAACCCACCTGCATTCTTGACTGTATCAGGTTACAAAACTTTTTTATATCCTGCATGGAAGCTTGTGTGCATTGCCTTTATGCATTTTCATAACGCATGCATCGATTTATGCACTTTTCTTAATGCACAAAATTTTGTAAACATTTCACCCATTGACTAAAATGCACTTGCACATACTTACAGAAAAGGTGATAGCACACAGTGGGTGAGACTGCAGTCCTATGCCCACACTTATTTGGAAGAATGTCCCATTGAAAACAGAACTTATTTCCCAATACACATATCTAAGACTGCACAGTAGGCATGCAAGAAATTTGCCCACAGCTATAATAATCAATGATGTACAATTAGACAAGCAAATGTCCCCTTCTTGCTCTCACCCTATATTTAGTATGGGAACAACAGTACTGGATTCAACCAAGCTGTTGCCAGGATTAACAAGAAAGGACATGTAGTTTGCTTTGAATACCAAATATCTACCTGGTAAGTTTGTTGTTGTGTGCCTTCAAGTGATTTCCAACTTATGGCGACCTTGAGGTAAACTTTTCATGGGGTTTTCTTGGCAAGATTTGGTCAGAGGGGATTTACCATGGCCCCTAAGCCTGAGGTCATTTCAGCACTATACTGTTATAGTGCTATTATTCCATTTTCAACGTCCTGTGGAATTCTAGGGTTTGTAGTTTACTGAGGCCAAAGAGCTCTCTGGCCAAGAATTCTAAAGGTCCCTCTCTAAAGTGCAAACCCTAGGATTCCATAGGAGGTTGAAAGTGGAATAATAGCAGTATAATGCGGAAATGGCCTGAGAGAGTGTGACTTGCCCAAGAGCACCTAATCATTTTCTACAGCCAAACGGAGATTCAAACCCTGGTCTCCCAGAGTCCTAGCCCAACACACTGCTGCTCTTTTCATCATCTGGTCTCTGTTCACATGAGCAATACATGTGAATAGGATGACACCTGGAATGAAGAGCATGAAGAGCTTTAAAATATTTTGCCTAAAACTTCCATCAGTGCTATCCAACATAGCTTATGGTATAGTCCAAAACATCTGCAGACCCTAAGGTTCTTCACTCCTGGGCTATGGAAAGACCTTTAGGAAGGGTACTGTATTATTTTAAGAGAACTCTGATGTGCTGTTCTTTCATTCGAATTTAAAAATTTCTACATCTTTTCCTCCATGGAGGGAAAAAAGGACATCAGCATTAACCCTCCCTCAGAGTTATTTTAAGCACCAGAACACCAGCTCCACAAGCTTCTGGAATGATGCCCAGGGGGAATGATTACCTTCCATACATCAATGCGTACATCAATGCAGGATGCCAAGAGTCCACAAGGAACAGTTTCTTCAGTACTCCCTGCTCTACCTTTCTAATATGATGGTAGTTAGAAATTTAGGGTGAGTGGATGTGAACCAACACTATAACATTTATGAAACAATACACAGGCAAAAAAGATGACTTGTTTCCTTTGATCAACTTTCAGAAGATTTCTGCCTCTTTTTGAGTTTGTATTAATTTTCTCAAACTACACTACATGCTGACCTGCTAAACGATAACAAGAAAGGAAAAACAGTGCTGTAGAGCTGGAAAAGGTGCTAAAGAAGGGCAAACAAATGCTAAGAGTCACTCTCCCTTTGAAGGAAGGTTACAATTAGGGAGATTTTTAGCTTAGGGGAAAAAAAAGATGAACAAGGCAGAGAGGACAGAGGCATGGAAAATGATGCAAAGTATGGAAAAGGTGGGCATGGAAAAATTTTGTTTTCCCTCACATCATACTGGAATGTGGAATATCATATGAAGTGGAATGATAGGAAAGATAAAGGAAACATTTCTTCCTACACAATATACTTCAACTTTGTAATTCAATCACAGTAATGGCCACCAATGTGGACACTGTAAATGGGGATTAGACTAATCTCCAGAGAATTAAGGTTATCATCCTAATGATCATATTCTAAACTCCAGTATCAATGGCAGTCTACCTCTGAGTATCAGGTACCAAGAAACATAAGCAGGATAATTATCGCTCTCAGGTCCTAATCATAGCTTTGAACTGTCACCTTTTTAGATTACAAATTTCAGAATCTCACAGACAGCATGGCCAGTTATACTGGCAGAGGGACTCTGGGAGTTGCAATCAAAAATAACTTTTCCGAGCTTTGGCCTCCATGTGGGCTTCCCCAACCAAATGGTTGGCCACTATGGAACCAAAATGCTGTACTAGATAGGGTTTTGCTCTGATCCAGTAGGGCTCTCACGATCTTTATCTAATTACAGAAGACATAAAAGGACACTGATCTTGCTATTGTCTGTTCACCAATGCCACAATGTTAGGAAAGGGTAATTAATGATATCTTCAAGGCCAGGAATTAATAGATGCATAAAAATGTCTTTTGGGGTAAGTCAGGTTGGAAGTTCAAATATTACAACAATCTGGATACCACTAGCATACCAACACAGCTAATAAAGTAAAGCCAGCAATTTTTAGTTGTTTTTCCATATTTCTTGCCATAAGCAAGTACCCTTGAAGTCCTGTTGTTCTAGCAGACAGATGTTACTAGCTTTCATTACCTTGCTGGATATCCATGACCTCCAGGAGCATTGCTGAGTTTAATGCTTAGATGTTTGCTGCTTGATGGAGCAGATTTGTTTACCCAGCTTAGATAACAGCCTGTACCATTTTTATAGCTTGGGGAGAGTGAAATGTCCTGATAACTCTCAACATGACTTTTTGTTAGGTTTTGTGTGACTCTAAATGAAGGGCAAAACAAGAACTATTGTGCACCCCTTCTTTATTGCAGGACATGTTATTTTACTTCCAGTCTTATTTTATTGCAAAGTCCATGTTAACCACAATTATTTTTAAATGTGGGGTCTCACCTAGGGTTGCCAGACTGAAAACTGGAGACAACTCCTGTCTCTTTAATGGGTTTGTAGAGGAGGAAATTTCAGCAGGTGTTTTTTGTTACCTGATTGTGTGACAAACAAAACCAGCTGCAATTCCCTTTTCTACACAACCATTAAAGGGATAGGAGCCCTCTCTTTCACTTTGGCAATCCTAACTCTCATATAGCTTAGCTTATCTCATAGCCATGCCTTCCATTTCAGCTGTACTATTACATAGACCCACACAAAGTATTTTTCTTCCAATGCAATATTGTTTCCCCTCTGTGATGTTCTTTGGACAAACCAAAACAACAAAGCACATCGAAACATATGGATAACATCTCATTCATTTGTACACAAAGCTATTTTATACAGAGTACATCATTCTTCAAATATATTTCACCTCTGAACTCTGAAAATCTGTGTGCAAATACATTGGTGCATACTTGCCATTTTTATATAGATTTTGTACAAAGAGAAGCACAGTGTCTAGGGTTTGGTTTGGTTCCTGGACCCTCCATGGATACCAAAATTTATGAATGCTCAAGTCCCATTATGTACAATGGTGTAGTAAAATGGTATCCCTGATATAAGATAACAAAATAAAAGTTTGCATTTTGGATTTGTAAATAATATTTTCAAGCTGTGATTGGTTGAATCCATGGAGACAGAATCCACAGATATGGAGGGCCTACTGTAGTTCCATGATTGATTAATGTAGAGAGAGTATAACTGCATGACCCTGATAGAAGAACAGTGGAAGAGATTATATAATCCGATGAAGGAACACCCTACAAATGTGCACAACCAAATATATACAGATACCACAGAAGCCTAAACCAGGTATCTTCCAGTGATGTATTTAAATCTTTTACTCCAAGTCTCAAGTCAATCTTGAGTCTTTGCAAGGTACTTTCAAGTCAAGTCTCCAGTCTGGAAGCCCACTTTATACCCCAACCTATATTCCAGAATTTCTGAACAGAGTTGAATAAAGTCAGTTTTAATAATTTAAGTAGAGTCAGACCTCTAAATTTGTAAGCCTGCCATCTACAGCTTTGGCAATGGGGAATAAGATCCATCTTCCTTTTCCTTCCCAAAGCTGGAGGCTTTTGTGTCAATGGGCATGTGAGGGTCTGCAGTTTTGGAAGTGGGGAATAGAATCTGTCTTATTCCTCCTTACCCAGACTGGAGGATTTGTGTCAGTGGGCATAAAAGAATCTGCAGCTTCTGAAGTGGGGAATAGGATCCTTCTTACTTCCCATTATTGAAGCTTCAAAATCTTTAGAAGGAAGGATCCTTCCTTCTTAAGCCTGTTGTCTAAAACATTTGCCGTTCCTCTCTGAGAAACGTGTCCTGCACTCTGGGAGTGAGTCTTGCCTTCTGCTAGGAAAAGTTTTAGAAAGCTCCTCCAATATGCAGCAGGAACAGGCTGAGAAGCAGACCTCAACCCCACCTCATGCCCATTGCCTAATGGGTCTGCAATTCCTCTCCAAGAAACATCCCCACACTTTGGGCTTGAGACAGATCATCATATGACCAGTAAAATATATATTTGTATATGTCACAAGCTGAATTGAGTCAGTGTGTCATTCTGAGTCATTTAAGTCTGATTTTATCTATTGCTGAGTGACTTAAGTCTGACTTAAGTCCAAATCAATTGACTCAAGTCTACATCACTGGTATCTTTGTGATGCCCAAAATACACAACTAAGCAAATCCTGGGCATCTTTTCATTTCATACATTGGTTCATGGCAGGATAGTCATGATAGAGGATCTGCCAAAGTGTTACTTTTACCAGGTTTGAAAACAATTTTTAATCTAAATCTCTGGAAAAATTCAGCCCAACGTGCTTGTTTAGAGGTTAGTTTTTTGGCGATTTTTAGTGTCTTGAGATTGCGGTGGTCAGTCCAGACTTGAAATGGAAGTTTAGAATCTTCAAGGAGGTGTCTCCACGAGGTGAGTGCAAAATGGGTGGCCATGGCTTCCTTTTCCCAAATTGGGCAATTGCGCTGCATGGCAGAGAACTTTTTGGAGATGAAGGCACATGGTTTTAGGTGGTTGTCTGTGTCATGTTGAAGAAGAACAGCTCCCATGGCAAAGTCAGAGGCATCGGTTTGAATTATAAATTCTTTGGCAGTATCAGGAAATAAGAGAAGTGGTTCAGAGGTAAATTTTTCTTTGAGGGTGTCAAATGCCATTTGGCATTTTTCAGTCCAGACAATGCCGTTGCATCAGTTAGATTTGGTATCGGATGCCTTTTTCAAGAGGTCGGTGAGAGGGAGAGCAATAGTTGCAAATCCTTCTATGAAGTTATGATAGAAATTTGCAAAGCCAAGGAATTGCTGGAGTTACTTTCTAGTTTTGGGGGTAAAGTCAGTTTAAGATGGTGTCAATTTTGGCGGGGTCCATGTTTAGGGTATTTTGGCAAATACAGTACCCTAAGTGATAAAAAGTCCGAGCATGAAATTCGCATTTTGAGAGCTTAACAACAAGTTCATTGTCTATGAATCTTTGCAGCACAGTACGTACGAGTTTGGTGTGTGGTTCAAGGGTTTCTGAATAGATCAAAATGTCATCTAGGTAAACAACAATACCTTCGTAGAGGAGATCTTGCAATACAGAATTGAGAAACATTTGGAAGGCTGAGGGACCAGTTTGTAATCCAAAAGAGAGAACTGTCCATTGGTAGTTTCCCAGTGGGGTTGAGAAAGTAGTCAACCACTCACTTTTGGGATCCATGCATATTCTGTGGAAAGGCTCCTTGAGGTCCAATTTTGTAAAGAATTTGCCTTTAATCAATTGATTTAAAATATCTTTAGTTAAAGGAATCGGATAAATATTAGGCAATACTGCCTGATTGATTAAATTATAGTTCACGATAAGCCTCAGTTCTCCTCTGTCCTTTTTATTACGGAAAAATATTGGACTGGTGGTAGGAGCAGATGAGGGTTTTATAAATTCACATTGTTCAGGAATCTCTTTAGAGCATCTAGTTCTTGGTTGTTCATTGGATATATTTTGGGTTCGGGAATTTTAGCTCCATCTATAAATCTGAACTTTCAATCAAAGTCTCTATGTGGGGGCACTTTGTCTGCTTCCTGGTCCTCGAAAGCTTTCTGCAGGTCTCAGAACTCTAATGGAATTTTCTGCAGCTTCTCAGGACTCAAAGTCAGTGCTGAGTCGGGGGGGGGGTGTTCAGGCATTAGATTTACATCATGGGTATGCTTGAGTAAGCCTTGTGTCCAGTCAATTTGGGGATTGTATTTTTTCAGCCAGTCGTACCCAAGAACTACTTGAAACCTGATTTTGGTGGGCACTAGGAAACGTAATTGCCCCTGATAGTTTCCCAATTGAATAGGGATATGTTTGGTCCTTTCCCATACAGGGCCTCCTGCCATGAGTGAGCCGTCCATTTGAGATAACTTGACAGCCTTTTTTAGGGGTTCAAACTTTACTGCAAGTTCTTTTGCCACAGCAGGATTCAATAAACTAGTTGTGCAGCCTGAGTCAACTAAGGCCCTACATTTGTAATTTCCCATCATTTCCTTGTAAGACTACTGTTACATATACATGACGAGTTTTGGTGGTACTTACATTAGCGGACTCATCGGGGTCCCAATCATCGCTGTCCGAGTCGGATGTGGTCAGTGGGCTGTCCTCACCATAGCAAGTTCCAGCAGCAAAATGTCACTGGCAGGACATTTGGTTGTCAGCTTCAGGGTGTCAGCTTTACGGGATACAGGTCGGTTGGTGGGGGTGCCGAACTTTCCTTCAGTGGGTTTCTTTGATCCCTGGCATTTGCTGGCAATGTGGCTTTTCTTCCCACATTGGAAACAGAAGAGAAAAAGCAGAACTACTTAACACATTCTTTGCCTCAGTTTTTTCCCAGAAGGATACAAGCACTCAACCTGGCAGTTGGGGAGCAGGGGAGGAAGCAGAGGAAATGAGGCACATAATAGGTAGAGAGGTGGTACAGGAATACCTGGCCGCATTGGATGAATTCAAGTCTCCAGGGCCAGATGAATTGCATCCTAGGATATTAAAAGAGCTGGCAGAGGTCATTTCGGAACCGCTTGCTATAATCTTTGAGAAATCTTGGAGGACAGGAGAAGTTCCAGCAGACTGGAAGAGAGCAAATGTTATCCCCATCTTCAAGAAGGGGAAAAAAAGAGGACCCAAACAATTATCGCCCAGTCAGCCTGACATCAGTACCTGGAAAGATCCTGGAGCACATAATTAAGCAGTCAGTTTCTAATCACTTAGAAAGCAACGCGGTAATCACGAGAAGTCAACATGGATTTCTCAAAAATAAGTCATGCCAGACTAATCTTATCTCTTTTTATGATAGAGTTACTAGCTTGATAGATGAAGGGAATGCTGTGGATGTAGCATATCTCGATTTCAGTAAGGCCTTCGACAAAGTTCCCCATGACATTCTTGCAATGAAGCTAGTAAAATGTGGGCTGGACAGGGCTACTGTTAGTTGGATTTGTAATTGGTTGACCGACCGAGCCCAAAGGGTGATCACGAATGGCTGCTTTTCATCCTGGAGAGAAGTGACTAGTGAGGTGCCACAGGGTTCTGTCCTGGGCCCAGTGCTGTTCAATATTTTTATCAATGACTTGGATGAAGGAATAGAGGGCATGCTCATCAAATTTGCAGATGACACCAAATTGGGAGGAGTTGCTAATACGCCAGAGGACAGGATCAAAATTCAAAATGACCTGGATAGATTGGAGAGCTGGGCCAAGGCGAACAAAATGAAATTCAACGGAGAGAAGTGTAAGGTCCTACACTTAGGTAGAAAAAATGGAATACAGAAATATAGGATGGGGGACACGTGGCTAGATAGTAGTACGTGTGAAAGGGATCTAGGAGTCTTCATAGACCACAAGCTGAACATGAGTCAGCAGTGTGATGCAGCAGCCAAGAACGCCAATGCAATTCTTGGCTGCATCAATAGGAGTATGGTGTCTAGATCGAGGGAGGTACTGGTACCACTCTACTCTGCTTTGGTTAGACCCCATCTCGAATACTGTGTTCAGTTCTGGGCACCCCAATTCAAGAGGGATATTGACAAGCTGGAGCAAGTCCAGAGGAGGGCGACCAAAATGGTGAGAGGCCTGGAAACCATGCCCTATGGGGATAGACTTAGAGAGCTGGGGATGTTTAGTTTGCAGAAGAGAAGGTTAAGAGGGGACATGATAGCCATGTTTAAATATTTGAAGGGATGCCATGTAGAAGAAGGAGAGGGCTTGTTTTCTGCTGCTCCAGAGACCAGGTCAAGGAGCAATGGATACAAGCTGCAGGAAAGGAGATTCCACCTGAACCTCAGGAAGAACTTCCTGACAGTCAGGGCTGTCCGGCAGTGGAATATGCTGCCTTGGAGTGTAGTGGAGTATCCTTTCTTGGAGGTTTTTAAGCAGAGGCTTGATGGTCATCTGTCGGGAGTGCTTTGAGGGTGTTCCTGCATGGCAGGCGGTTGGACTGGATGGCCCCTGTGGTCTCTTCCAACTCTACATTTCTATGATTCTATGATTCTATGATTCCTCGCTGCTCAGGAAAGTGGTTTTTCACGGTCCCGGGGTTTGGCGATCAATTTATTGCGCTTGCCTTTGTCGGGCAAGCTGAACACTCTCCGTGATGCTTTCCACTTCTCTGGCTAGTTTCATCCACACCAGGAGACTGGCAGGATCTCCTTGGGTCAGGCAGCGATCCAAGATGATGGGATTTAATCCGTCTTGGAAAAATTGCTTGAGAATGTCATCTTTCCATTCTGGAATCTTAGTGGCTAATTTCCTGAATTCTTGGGTGTATTCGCCAACAGTTCCTTTTCTTTGGCACAGTTTATTCAGTTGGTATCTGGCTTGTTCTTGAAAGAAAGGATCCTCAAACCTTTCTCTAAGTCGATGCATGAACAGCTGCGGGTCAGCTGTTTCCTCAGCTCGTGAGTCGAACAGGCTGGCGACCCACTCCGCTGCTTCTCCTTTGAGGTGCTGGCTCAGGTATCTAATTCTGGCGGCATCATCAGGGAAACTGTTCCCATAGTCAATCATGTAATTAGAGGCCATGTTGAGAAAGTATGTCAGGGTGGCTCCATCGCCATCATAGGTGGTCTTCAACTCTCAGAAAGACTGGGACCCCACTTGCGGTACCAGTATCCTGGGAGGTACAGGTGCTGCAGCCACTGGAGCAGCTGCTGCTGCTGGAGCCTGGGGTGGCGCTTGTCCAACCTGAGGTACCAGGAATCTCCAGTCGTGCAGCTGAGCTCTTGGTTTGGAAATTTCTTCTCTCTGCTTTTCCACTTCTTCTTCTCTGGCTAGAAGTTGCTCCATTATGCTGGTCTCAACAATAGATGTGTTCCATCTTGTAGCCTGGCAGCGCTGGCGCTGAGCAGTTTTTGGTCTCTCTCCCCAGGCCCAGGTTTGGCCTCCAGTTGGGGTGGATGGAGGAATCAAAGGTCATGTCTTGGGCATCAGGGGCCCAGCTGGGGACCGTCTTGTCTCTTTCAACGATTTCCTCGCCTAGACCTTCCACAGCTCCACCAAATGCTCCCTTGTCTTCAGGATCTTTTTCACTTATTTGATACATGTTGTTATTATTTTATGCAGCAGTTCGCTTACTCTGTCAGGAACCAAATCCACATATACAAATATAACAGTGCAAATACACTATTTATTAGGAGCGTGATACATAGTACAGGACTTCAGTGAGTGAACTGGAGGCAATTAGCAAAATCCAAAACATTAAAAGGAAAGAGTTTCTCATCCCGCCTGCAACAGACCTTGAAGTTCTGGTTTCAGCCTGGCAGCGCTTATCACTACTTTCCTAGCTTTGTTTATCTAATGGTGTCTGGTTCTCATACCTTGTTACAAGCAAGCTGCTAATTAACTCCTACTACATGTCCCATAACTGAAATATGAAGGGCTACCCGACAGGGCCAAACAACACCTAGCCACCAAACTTTGCTGTTTTGTTCTTACCCACAGTTTCTTGAGCTTTGTGGAGCATGTTGTACCATCAGATCAATGGCACTGCCATGAGCACCTGAAAGGCAACAGGGTCATGAAGGATTTGAAACAATGCTTTATCAGCTCCTGTCCCCCAATACTTCCAACAGTTTCCAAAAAAAACCCTATCAGTTTCAATCTAGATCAATGCACAATATCATCTTCTGGCAGTAGTGTTCTTCTGTATTCTAGACGGGGCAAACAAATCAGTCTCTTATGCTAAAGAATAAACTGACACAAATCTGACATCAAAAAAGACGGTATTAAAAGGTTTTGGAGAACTCTTCAACCCCCAAAGAGGCAGTGTCACTGACTTTAATGTAAGCATTGCGGAGCAAAGAAACTTCAAGGAGAGTTAGAGCAAGATTCCTGAGTTACAATTTACCAAGAGGTTCTAGTCTTTCCTCCGATGCTTGAAGTGGGGACAAAAGTTTCCTATCTCATTGTATTTGCTAATTGGCTTACCTAGGACCAGGATGTTTGTGTTACCAGTTACAATTTCATTTTGAATGGTCACTGCTAATAATGTGAATGTCAGCATCAGTATGCTGTATATTTAATTTCCTTCTGACATCATTGTCTATAGGTGTGGTCCCAAACATGTGGACTGCATATATAGTCAAAATTCTGGATAACATGTCATGCATCTGATGGAAGAAGTTCTAGTCCATTAAAGTTCATGTTCTAATAAATTTGTTAGTCTTCAAAGCAGAATTTCCTAACCTGATGCCTTCCAGAAATTTTGAACCACAGTGTCCATGTTAGCTGGGGGATTTTGGGAGTTGTAGTCCAAAATATAATATTTCCAAGTTGTGTATCAAATCCAGTACCGCTCAGTGAAGTCAGTTACAGGCCATCAAATAATGAGATATTGTGAATATGTGAATTAGTTACTTAGTTGCATCTTAACAGACACTTCACATTTTCATCGCAATATTAGCTAGGAAGTTATCCATGAAGAAAGCTGAGAATTATTTAAGCATCTTATTCTAGAAATCAAAAGGTAGAAAACACATCCCATGTTAGCAACTCCCACCTAGCCAAGCAAAAACATACACACCAAATGTGTCCAAGAAGATGTGAACCCAGCTTGATCTTCTCCTCCTATTACCAAAAATTAATGCTGTGGGAAGGAGAGGTGGGAAGAAGAGGACGAGATAGGAAATGTGCAAGGCAAAAGAGAGGAGACTGTGGAGAGCAAGGTTGGCCTCATCATTCATGGTCTTCTAAAAATTGCTCCCCTATTCATCACCAAATCGATTTGCTGGCCAAGGCCCCATGTTTTACTGAACCAGATTTATGCATGAGCTGGAAGTTACCTTCTATTACATTCTAGTGAAAGCCCTTCACCTTGGCAAGAGCATAATTATATCAATTCTGTTAGATAATGTGACATAAAAGAGGAACAATAAAATACCCACTTTACTGGGAAGCCTGGATAGCATGGCAACTGTGGACGATTAGGATACCTAATTTATGTCTCAGAACTCATTTGAATTCCTTAGGCATTTCTACTGCAGTTGTAACAGGCAGCTGCTTATAAATTGTTATGAAATACATACATTTTCAGTCATTGGCAAGCAAGGATCTTGACTGATCTGGTCTATGTCTTACAAGAACAAGGCAGAACTATGCTACGGTTACAAGGATGACAAAGATCTGATTTATAAAAAATACACCAGGTTCAGGTACTTAAAGAAAACTAACTCTTGGCTCATATTAAACATTGTTACAAAGGAGCAGCAAATGGCACACACACATACAGATAAACATACACTTGTGGGCACACATCTCTCAGTGTGAAAGGGGGAAAGATTCAGAGACTTTAAGTCTTTTAAACAACAGAGTGAATATAATAATCCTCCCTACACAAGTGTTCTTAAAGCAGACTTTTTTTGGGGGGAGGGGGTTGCAATTGAGAGAAAGCGCTCACGAAGAGAGGAGGAATAATGTCTCTTTCTTTGTTTTTTCCAGAAAGCAGCAAGACAGAATACAGTGAAACCTGATTCTGTCTGTCTGTCTGTCTTGCTCTCTTTGTGAGCTTTCAAGTTGCAACCCCATGAACTTCGTAAGGTTTTCTCGGGCAAGGAATACTCAAAGATCATTTTGCCACTTCCTTCCTCTGACATATAGCCTACAGCACCTGGTATTTGTGGTGGTCTCCTATTGGTGGCTTCCAATATTAGACAGAATTTGGTGCCTTTAGGGTATGTACTGAACAAAAATCCCATTCCTCTCTAGGAGCATAGTATTCATTGCCCTTTCAAAGCAATCTCAGTATGCTAGTCATTAGCATTCTGTCAAGTGGTGCTCAGTGGTTGTCTCAGGCTCTCTGATTAAAAATTAAATGAAATTAATGTCCCCTCCTCCATTGCCAGGTGCAAAAGATTGTTGAAGGGAGCAGGAGAATGGAAGAGGGGGAAACATAACAGTCAGAGGTGGGCCAGACATGTTGGAAGCCAGTAAGTATGCACAGTGTTACGAAAACAGCCATACCTCTTTAAATATTTTCTACAGCCAATTTAGGCAACAACAGCAGCACTGACAGCATTACAGCTTGGATATAGGATGTTGCCATTTTCAAGATCCTGTCGTTCTTATTTATTTTGATTCAGCCACGAAGGGAAAGAAAGAAAACAACACAACTGTGATCTTAATGAGACTGTGGAAAACAGTTCCATGGGCTGCAGTTAGAACTTGGAAAAAGTTACTGCTTGTGAATACAGAATCCCATGATAGCTGAGGGATTCTGGAAGCTGTAACCCACAAAAAGTCACCCAGTAGGTGGAGAAGGATGAAAGGAGAGGGAGTCATGTGGCCCTCCACATCTTGGACTGCATGTTCCAGCAGCTTTAGTAAATATAACCAATATGGAAAAAAATGAGGGTCAAATTAAATCCAGAGGGCTGCATAATTCCCATCCCTGTCTTAGATGAAAGCCACTTCTGTTCTGAAAGAAGTGGGGATTTGTTTGTGAGCTGTTCCTTTATAGATTATACAAGTGCATACACCAGTGGTAAGCAAGTGCAAGGGCTGCACTCCTCAAATGGAGGTGCTTCTCAACCACACTGCCTCCTATCACTCCCAAGCATTTTTAATTTTTTAAATTTCTTCCAATTTTTTTTTTTAAATTAAAAACACTCCACACACTACCTAGGATATGTGGATGGAGGGGAAAATTCACCATTTCGGTGGGGGCGGCGGGATTTGGAGCTGGTTGTAACCCAGGAGAGGCTTTTATTCATACCCTCCAACATTTCATAGATGAAACTTGGGACACATGAGGCCAAACAACATCTGCACATAGTCAAGATGGCCAAGGTCATTAAGGAAGGAGAGCACACAAGGTAAGGGAAATTGCAACAATTTTTTTTTTACTTAGCTTATTAGGAAGGGTCAGATTCTGCCCTCTCCTTTTTCTGCTGCTTAACTGAGTGAAAACTACGTTTGCACTGTGAATTCAGTTTGCAACAACTGAAGTAAGCAGAGAATGAAAGAGGAAAGTGGGAGGAGGAAAGAGAAACTGGGACATTTTAAAAGCAGTGAAAAAATGATAGAGGACTAATCAGGACTATTCCTGCCAAATCAGAAGAAGTTGAACAGCATGCATTTGCCAAATGACAGCCAGTGTGATATGGTGATCAGTGTTGTACTAGAACCAGGAAGATTCAGGTATAAGTCACCAGTGAGTCATGAAACTCTCACTGGGTGCCATTTTGGCAGCTCCTTCTACCTCCCAAGTAGATACAGTGGAAGGTAGAGGTGTACATGCCACCTTAAGGCATGCTGGACTACAAATGTGACATAATGGCGTTCATTACACAGTGATTGGGAATCATGTTGCATCCAGTTAGTAAGACCTCAATTTATTACTTTAAGTGGTAGAGAGTTACACAAGATCAGGGAAGATTCCCTTTGCTGATCAAGCCTTGTGTGAATTAGAGAGGTGTCAAAAATCTGGAATCTTTGAATGTCAGGTATAAAAAAGGGCGGAGTTTTTCTGCCTTTATTCTTTTCTCACGTTCTCTTGCTCCCATTGTGTGCTACCATGAGTTTGAAAAAGATCTGGTAGATGTTGATCCAAAGGGTCAAGCTCTTGGCTTTTCTTGCCATGGGAAAACATGGGAACAGAATGTCTACTTCAGTGTAAATAGCAAGAATCTCTTTTAGTTAGAGGCATTAGGGATTTTGTGGTGTTGTCATTTGCTGGTTGTTGTTTCCAAGTTGTTTGTCAATGCGATGTGTTCTTGTATCTCTGTAACTTCTTAAGTAACTACCCAGAGAGAGATGCCCCAAGCTGTATACCTTAAAAACATGATTTAACCTAACCATTCTCAACAAGGGCCAGGTGGTGCCCAAGGGGGCCCTGGCACATTTGAAGGGGGCCACACACTGAAAACTGTGAGAAGGGGAACCCCAAGGATTTATGTGGGCCCTGGTAACTGAATCAATGAAATACCTAGGCAGCAACCTTAATTGGAGTCAATAGTTTCCCTCCTATTCACAATATCTTTCCAACACACCATTGATTTCTGTGCACCTGTTAAATTCATTCTTAAGTTCCACCCAAATCTTGATTTAAGAGCTAAAATCCACAAAAGTTGAGGTTTTTGTGATATATTTTATACCCCGTAGCAGCCTTGCAAAGTCTCCTGCACAGCCTGTAGTTATATTATCCATATAACTACACTGAGAGCTGGAAAACTTCCTTTTTCCAACTGCATCTCTCAGAATTTCCCAACCAGCACAGCTCTTCTTTGCCCAATATCACAGACATAGTACCATATATTGCCATGAGGTATCTTGTGGTTTTAGTTCAAGGACATCAAGAAGCACACAACAGACGGGGGGGGAGAATGAGTAGGAGGGTGAGCAACTTCATAACAGTTCAATGCATGGGGTGTTTTTTGAGCCTGGCTGCCTTAACAAGAGCTCTGCCAGTGTCAAAAGTCTGCAATCTTTTACCTGCAGAGCTTAGTCCAATAAAAAGCTATCATCTCTCCTGCGCAATGTGTGTCCCGGAGCTAAGAGCGTCACAGAGCCAGACCTCTCTGACAAATGAATTGTAGAAGCTCTGAATTGTAGCAAAGGGCACCTCTCAGGCACTGCCATTCGTCACCAATTACACCGACGGTTTCTCCATATTGCATTATAAAGGAAACTGCCGAGTCTATGCAGGAAGAACTAAGATATATTAGCCTGGACTGATCTTAAATCATTAGAGCTGTGACAAGCATTCCACTGCATGAGGCATGAGTACCAGCAAATAAGGTCACAGCATTGTTCTCCTTTCCTGTTAAACACTGCGCCAGCTTGACTGGGGTGCCTTTTCTCCCAGTGCAAAGTCTGTCCTCTAACAAGCTTTAGTCATCACTGATTTTTCAGTGAGACTCCTGGTCTGGCAATTATGTTTCAGATGGGGGCCAAGCAGCCTGATCCTATGCCTGTTGACCCAGAAGGTAAATCTGCCAAGAAGGTAGCAATGGCTTGTTTTATCTAAAATTTAGACCATGTGCAACAGACTTGTGAGTAGGAATTGGCTAACCGACATATAATGTCACCTGGGAAGGGGCAAAGTCTAGCCCTCCAGTTGGACTATGACTCCCAGCATTCCCCACCACTGCCTGTGGCTGCTGAGGCCTCCTGGGAGTAGCAATGCAACAACATGTCAAGGGTCACACTTTGCTCAAATGATATCAACTGGAGATCTAGCTGAAGCTTAGCATGTGTGAGGAGAGTTTAATTTCTACAAAGATATTCCTCTGAGAGATATTCAGAGCATAAGAGGGGCTTTCTGACTGTGGCTTCCATCTATAAAATGCTCTCCCTAGCAAGGAGGGTCTGTTTGTGATAGTATTACTTTTTAGGTGACAGATTAAGAAATGTATGTTCCCCCCAAGGCATTTGATGAGATGTGATTAGATCATTTTTAAATGTTGGCCTTCTGCCTATTGATTATCCAAATCCTTGCTTGGGGGAGAGGCAAGAGAGGTATAATTTATCTTTTAAATACATAGTTCTTGTTTTTTATTTCTACATATTGGAATTACAGTCAGTCCTCCACATTTGCAGGTTTCACTTTTGTGGATTTGATTATTCATGGATTATTTGCTGTCACCTCTGCTGCCTCCCTATGCCATTTTTAATAGGACTGCAAGCCTCATGAGACTGAGAAGCTGAATGAGGCTTGTAAGTCCCTATTAAAAATGATGTGGGGCAGCAGTGGAGGTGGCAGTGAGCCCCCCAGCCAGCCACTTCTGCCTTGTGAAGGAATCCTGATGCTTCAAAGGAATCCACGGTAGGTTGAATATGGTGATCATACTTTTTTGTTTGTTAAATATGGTTTGGGAGGGCCTAGAGTTATTCACGGTTTTTTCACTTTCACGGGGGTCCTGTACCCCTAGCTCTAGTGAATGTGGATGGATGACTGTATTACAAGGTGCCTTGAGTCTTTAAAAAAAATAGATAAAAATGTAATAAACCTAAACATGTCAGGAAACCCTTCTTTTTACTGCTTGTGTGTGGAACCACTTTCCTATTATTTAGCCTTGAGTTATTTACTGATCATTTTTTTAAAAGATGTCAGGGAAAGGATCACAGCTCAGTGGCAGTGTCCATGTTTTGTATGCTTTTGTATGGTCTCAGTTTCACGTTCCAGTTAGATTGGGGAAGACTCATATCTGATACCATAAAGCTGCAGGCAGTTCCTGTCAACAATACTGAGATAGACAGTCTTAGGTCTGATGTGGTAATAGTCACTTTCCCACGTTCTTGTGACCCTGACACCTTGATAAACATCATAACAATAACAAATAAAAATGTTTTAAATTGTTTAAATTGATTTTATTGTATACCACCTCAAGATCTCTTGATATAGGGCAGGATATACATATTTTAATGAATTAAAATAATAAAACGGAGGATTGGTGACTTTCACATCAGTGCGGTGAATCCACTGCAGGTTTTAGTCTGAACTTTAAAATAGCTATCTAAGGTGCTGAACTGTATTTTCCAAATAGTTCCGTACCTTGAATAGCTCCTTTAAACTCTGGACCAAAACCTGGAAGGAGTTTGCCACCATTGACAATAACAACTTCATATTGATAAAGCCGTACTGTTGAGAATGTTGAAAGACTGTATTATCATGCAGTAACTCTTACAGCAACCCCACAAAGAGAAGCATTATTTTCATTTCCATATTATGGTTGGATGTTGGTGGGGGAGGGGGTTGAATTTGAGATAGAGATTTAAAAAACCTGCCTATAACCTCTTAATGAGTCCACAGCAGATACAAGGTTTGTACTAGCGATTCTTTATTCATAGATGAGTCTCTTCCCATGTGGTCTAAAGAATACAATACCCGATTCTTCAGCATCTTTATGAACTCAGTTGGTGACTCAAGGCTATCAGAAATGAGATAGTGCCCTTGCATGGTGAGATTCTTATTACTCCAAGACAAATTCAACTTGATCATATGCAGAGGTCATGGAGGTTGCATGTAGTCATACCGGGGCTGTATGATCCAAAGCTCTCTTTGTGGCAGATGTGTTCAAATGTGCATCTTTCTTTGGCTGGTTGGCATCTTAACACTGCAGATACAGATGCCTTATTTATGAAATGTGCATGGTCCAAAGACATTACAACAAGATAAATACACTATCTGGCATGCATTGAAGATGTGACTCATGCATACACATGACTGTTAACATGAAAGGGGGTTCTCTCCAGAGGAAAAGTCGGATTCGAGACAGGCACAGCACATCCTTTGGTTCAGCTTTCCTATATTTTCTAAAAGGGCCTTTGAAGAAAGCTATTTCCACTACATGCTGTTCAGAAGCAGCGCTTGAAGAATTATCAGCCATGGCCAAGACCCTGCTCAAGATTAGCCGTGGAGGAGGAAAGGCAACTCCGCCAGCAGATTCACAAAGGCAGGAGGCCAGGTTCAGGGAGACTCAATTGCTTCTAACAAGAATCCCAGAACTCCATGTGAGTGTAGAGCTCACCTCCCTTACGAGGCAGAAATGCAGAGCAGGATGTGGGTAAACCACAAAGTGCCATTGTTCTCCTGTTAGGGGACTGAAATAAGATTTATGGTGGTATTGTTTTTTTTTTAATAATAAGTAAACTGCTTCTCCAATCCCATCTTTTCTGGGAAGACTTTGGATCACTCCCTTATACCTGATTATCACCAAGCAAATGTAGGTATAAGTACTACATATGCTGGCCCAACCACTGAGGTCTGTTGGAGGGGGCTCTCCTCCTCTGTGTCCCACCAGTGAGAGTAACACACTGTGGGGTGACAGGGCTTCTCTACTGTGACCCCAGTTATGGAATATGCTCTCCCTACAGGCCTGATTAGCACTGATGCTGGTATCATGTCAAGTCGAATCATCTTTTTTTTAAATTAAGGTCTTCAAGGCCTAACTGATTTTATCCCACTTGTACATGTGTTATGGTTTACTTGATTAAAAAATTATTTCAGTTTTAATTGTCTTCCTTTAAGTGTTAAATGGTTTAATATGCTTTTAGCCTCTTAAAATTATTCTTACTGTTTTAAACTGTTTTCAATTGATTTGATTGTATGTCACTCAGATTTAAGCCAGGAAATAAATATTTAAGAAACAATAAATACATGAATATATGTAAAACAAACACTTTTTTTTAACTGCCATGGTTCAGTTACCATTCCCATTCCTACCCTGCTTTCTCTGCTGTTTTCCAGAATCTATTTTAGACTGTAAGTCCCCGGAGTAAGAATTTGTCCTACCTGTGGTGTGTTTGCAAAGTTCCCAGGCCCTTAGTACTGGCATAATCACCACCATCAGCACTACCATTGCCAGTCGTTTACCTCTATTCAACAGCCACACAGTTCAAGCACTATACCAAGGCAGTTGCTTTAGTCTCTATTCTGTGTGTGTGTGTACGTGTGTGTACGTGTGTGTGCATGCACACGCAAGTGCACGTATGCACACAGGCACCTTCAAGTTGCCTGTCAATTTATGGCAGCCCCATGAACTTCATAGAGTTTTCTTAGGCAAGTAGGTTTTGCCAGTTGATTCCTCTGAGATAACAGCCTATCGCAACTGGTCTTCCTTAGTGGTCTCCCATCCAAGTACTAACAAGGGCTGACCCTGCTTAGCTTCTACGATTGAACAGGATCTGTTGTCTTCAGAGTATTTAGACCTGGTCTCTGTTATGGATCTCCACTTTTCTTCATCTCTTCTGCATGCTGTACAGTCATGCCTCCATATGCTGGGGTTAGGGGAGCAAGACCCCTGTAAAAGTAGAAAAAACACAGATAACTCTACCCCTGCCCCAAAACCATATTTAACACAAAAAAGGTATGATCCACATATTCAGTTCACTATGGATGCCTTTGAAGTGTTGGACTTCATTCACAAAGCAGAAGTGAGAGGCTGGTGGGACTTGCTGCCTCCTCCACTGCTGTCCTACACCATTTTTAACAGGGACTTACAAATCTTGTTCACCATCTCTTAGTCTCACAAGACTTGCAGTCCCTATTAATAATGGTATAGGGCAATAGCAGAGGTGGCAGCAAATAACCTGTGAATAAGCAAATCCACAAAAGTGAAACCTGCAGAAGTGGAAGTGTTACCACAGTTCTGACATGCCCAGTGATAGCACTAGATATCTCTTGATATCAGACTTATTTGGCCTTCACTTGACCTTTCTCTGCCACCCTGCTCCACGTGTTTGCAAGGGCCACTGGACATGCACATAATCAGGCGTGGTCGGTAATGGTTGGACATTCCAATCCCCACTTAGGCAGGCAGATTAATGCCACTCCGTTGCTTCAGGGACCATTTCTTGCAGACACACCTTGCTTAAGCACGACTTTACACAAAGACGCATGGCCCTGAGCCGGCACCCTCTCAAAGCTGAGCTATTTCTATACTGGCTGCACTATTGTCATCCAGCGCTAAGCTAATTATGTAAAACCTGACCTTTTTCAACGCTTTTGTCCCGCTCCAAATTTCCTTTGTTCTCACCGAGCATGGCATGGCCTGTAGCCACAATCCACCCTATAAAAGGTCCCCGATTCCGAGCTCACCTTGGATCGCCCTGGACTTTCATCTAGCCTTGCTGCCGTTCTGTCCAGTGAAGTTGTCCCCTCAGTTCCCAATAACCGAGTCTGCCTCTCTTCTTGGAACGCTTCGGACTGCTATCTCGCCTTGATGTCGCTTTGTCCAGCAAGTCGCCCCCTCAGCGAACCATGCTGAGCTTTCTTCCCTGCAATCCTCCGCTTTTCTCCAGGACTACGAGATAAGGTGTCGTATTGCCCATTTCCCCAAAAAACTCTTATTTCTAATTTCTAGTTAGCTGTGTGCTTATGGTGTCTTTTTCTGTTGTTTGTCCTTTAATAAAGCCATTATTTTTACTATTTTAAAACTGTCTGACTGCTCTTCTGACCTGACGCTGTATACATAGGGTTGCAAGATCCTTGCTAAGTTATCCTGCCTCTCATTAGCTTAAGAGAGTGCTCGAGTTAATTTCCCCATCTTGTGTTTTTATTTGGTTATTTGGGCGCCCCTCCCGGGACCCCCACAATACAGGGTAACAGAGGGCTGACTATACTTAAAAATGACACATCATTTTGACATTGTGTGTGCATGTTACTCCTCATACATGTCAAGCTCTGCTAGATTTCAGTATAGAGCTTCTCAGTGTAGATGATGTGAGGCCTTCTACAACACAGTTCTATGTCAGCACCATCATCAACTCAGCATGTTAGAATCTGGAGAGTACTGAGGATACTGAACTAAAAACAGAGTTATAGAATCATAGAGTTGGAAGAGACCCCAGGGGCCATCCAGTCTGCCCCTGCTATGCAGGAACACCCATCAAAGCATTCCCAACAGATGGCCATCCAGCCTCTACTTAAAAACCCCCAAAGAAGGAGACTCCACCACACTCTGAGGCAGCATATTCCACTGCCGGACAGCTCTGACCATCAGGAAGTTCTTACTGAGGTTCAGGTGGAATCTCCTTGTGCTAGGCTCTGGAGCAGCAGAAAACAAACCCGCTCCCTCCTTGACATGACATCTCTTCAAATATTTAAACATGCCTGTGAGTGAGGATGGGCAGATAGGCCATTATTGGACAGCTACATATACTATTTTCATCCACCCTTGCTCTCATGTTTTGGGAGCCAAATCTTTTTGTTTCTCACCAAAAATGGCCAACAGAAGCTCAAGCATTTTGGGCCTTGCTACCGGCCATTCTGTTGTACTGCTGTGCCTCCCTCATCTGTTCCAGACCCACAAAGGCCTTATTTCCAGACTGTCACTCCCTGTTTGGGTGGGAGAATCAAATTACATCTAGGACTTAAAACTCCTTTAAGGGATCTCAAGAGCCTTCGAACATAGCAAATTTGCCAGTACCATGACCTAGAAGCTTCTAAGAAATGCTATTGAGGGACAAAACCAAAACAAGTGAGCAATGAAATTTGGGGTAGAAGTATGAGAATCCTTGGGAGGCCATCAAAACAGCCATGGAAGTGGCTCACCTGCATCCCACCGACCACATGGACTACTCCACTCTAGAAGCTTGGAGACCTGTCCAAATACTATGGAGAACTTGACTTTACTTGCACAACCCCAAAAGTGGATTGTTTTGGTGTGTTTTACCTTTTTATTAATTATTTGATGTGCCAAATAGTACCTTTCCTTTCTACTGCTAGATGGAAATAACTTGAGGTAAAGCACAGGTTTTATATATGGAAGGTTCCATGTTCAAGCTTCAACATTATCTCTAGGTAGTCCTGAAAAAACTCATACCTTAAATACTGAAGAACATTTAGCAGTCAGTGTTCCCCTCAGTGAACTAGAAGCCCCAATAAGACCATTTCCTATGGGCATCCAGCAGGTTTCAAGTCACCTTGCGCTGCCACAAATGTCCTGTAACTACAGTGAGCAAAACATAGTCACCAAAGGAACATGGGAAATTGCCATGTACCAAGTTAAGACTGTTGGGCTATTTAGGCCGTAAATATTAATTCTGTCAGTGGCAGTCCAGGGTTTCAGGCAGGATTCTTTCCCAGCTCTTTCTGGAGATGCCTGGCAGTCTTCCATCCAAATAATACTCGGGGTGGGTGCCACACAGCCTCCAAAATCCAATGAGCTCAGGGTGCTCAGGAGGCATGGTGTAGCGTAGGCCTTTCTCCCATATTGACTACAGTCCTCCAACCCATCAAGCACTTCTTTGTCAGGCTGAAGCAAGAAGCTGAAGCAAGAAGCCTAACTTTAAGGGGAAAGAAGCTTTGTGGGTAGAGAAGTGGGCAAGGAAAGGGCAAGCAACCATTCATATAGGGTTCCATTTCTTTTGTGCAGGCTGCATGCAACCAGCCTGCTCTGATATGTCAAAGCCCCCAGACTCCTCAATATTTTGTACTTCGTTCAGCCAAAATCAGTTCCCCAAAGGATTAAAAAAATTCCCACTCCTAGAGCATTAATTTACGTTATGTTCCACCTTGTTTCCTGCAAAACTGGAAAATGGACCAAATCTCAGTTGGAAGGTCTCATACTCTCCAACTGTTCTGATCTGGCAGGGACAATCACAGTTAATAATCTGTCATATCACCTTTTCAGTGCCTTTTTAAATGTCCTAGTTTCTCTCTCCTCTTTCCGCCTTCCCCTTTTTTCCTCAGTTTGCTTCAATTGCTGCAAAGTGAATTAAAAAAAATTAGGTGGGGGGAGAGGAGAGGAAGGGACAGAATCTTGTACTTTCCAGTAGATTCAGGCAAAAACAAACTGCTGCAGCCTCTCCTAGGTTGTATGCTCTTCGTCATTAGTAACTTTTACCATTTTGACCACATTCTGATGTTGCTCGGCCACACATGTCCCAGTTTTTAACTATGAAATATTGGAAATTATGAAACCTCAAAGTATAAACCGGAAGACCTACTTTCACTTTTAAACTGTATTGCAAGGCTAGAGTCTGGTGTGGGAAGGACAGTTGCCCATACTACACCCTGGTGACACGTCATCCTTGCACTTCTTTCTCCCCATGTAGCCCAGACTGATAGAAGAATCTGCTTTTCTCTTTTCCAGCAAGAGAAGCCTAAGAGAGGCAGAATCGTCCTGACTGTCTTCTGCACAATCCACATTTTCAAAGAGAACTCAACTTGGAGAGGTGAAATGTTTAATTTGAAACTTCCTTATCTCCACATGCTGAGGTGGATGGAAGAGGAAGGAGTGTTCATTGCTACAGGTCTCTGCAGGGAGAGAGTGTGTGGAGGCACTGAAGTTTCAAAGCTGTTAATGGGCCCCCACAATGTTTTTGAGGGGCATAGAATGTCCTTGAGACTTTGTCCTGTAGCTGGCTGCTTAAGCCTGCTTAGTGGAAGCACAAACATGAGCACACTATGAATGAGGAGCCATACAACCCTGCCCCTTGCCCAGCACTCCTTGGGCCTCACTGGAAATAGAAACACTTCTTAAAATGGGGGTATAGGAGAAATCCACCACTGATCTCTTCAAATCCTGTTTAACTACTGAAAACTGTTTCAAGAAGTGAACACAGCAACATGGCAATTCTTGACTCACTGGACCTTTCAGTCTCTTTATCAATGAATCTCTCCCAGCAGCCCAAATTCATCCAACTTGTCCTCCTGCAGTGGAATCTATGATCCCACTGTCTGGCCCTTTCACACCTCTCTTCTCACAGGGTTTCCTTCATTGCTTGCATTCCCCCTGGCCTCTTAAAACTCTATTTCCTCTCTATTTCTCATGTTTCCCATTCTCACTTTCTAAGCTGATCTTTCCCCGATCTTGTCATTTCCAATTCACTTCTCATTCTGTATTTGTCAGTCTCCTTTTTACCTTTGTCTTTTTCTCATTTTCTGGAACTCCTCTGTGTCATTTTCTTCTCACTTCAGTAGTTCTCTCCCTGACTAAGCCGGCAGGTGGAATGAGCAAGAATGGTGTGCAAATTGATATGGAAAGTATCTACGGCTTACAGTTCAGCAACCCCCTCAGGTGAAGTGTTGAGGCTTTTCTGATAATCGATAGGTATGAACATTCCTTCAATCCCACTTTTTAAAAAATATTAATCATCATCATCATCATCATCATCATCTGTGCTGCTTCACAAAAGGAACAGATCAAACACCAAATCTTGAGAGTGTAACCACATCCAGCAAAGTCTCTGTACTGGCTAATACTTCCATAGAACAGCAGCAAGCATTCTGTAGCTGTTCTGATGTTTTGTGACAGTGCCATTCCCATCAGCCCTAGCCAGCAAAGCCCATGGTAAGGACTGCTCCACGACATCTGGAGGGCCACACAATTCCCAACTCTGGTCTAGAGAAAGGGGTATATGATTGCAGCCTCAAGCAATTTAGAAAGAAAGAAGTACATTCATGCACTTAATGCGTATCCCATGATGTAGCAAAATAATGGCATTTAAGGCAGCTAAGATAAAATTGAACATAAAGAATTATAATTAAAATAGAAGAAAAATAGGCTAAACAAAAAAACAAAACAAAACCCTTCAACTTCTAAAAAATCCCATCAGCTGTTAATACAGCCTAGGTACCAGTCTTTTCCTGCTTATGGAAGGACAACAGAGAGAGGGTCAGTCTAGTTTCCTTCTAAGGACAATAAGTATAGATTAAGGTGCTCCACAAATATTGAAGAGGGTCTCTTAGGATGAAGGTTAATTTCTAAGTAATAAGACAAAGGAGTAGTGTAATAACAAAGAAGATACCCAACCTGTAGTTTTTTCAGAGTAGGATGCCAACTTATTTTGTGTAGTATGTTGTACTGCATTTGTTATATTATTGGTTCTTTCTGTTTGTGTAGATTTTTTTCTTTTTTGTGTGTGCAAAACTTCTTGTTTTATGTAAACCATGTGTCAGTACTGTTACTTTTATGTGTTTGCACTTCTAATTCGTTCTTGTATGGTCATGAATAAGGAATTTTAACTTTAAAAATAAACCAGAAAAAACCTAGCTTCCTTCTGTAGGAAGCTCCAGAGTCTGGTTTTTTTCCACTGAAACAAACAGCCAAAAATGGCAGAAAACTGCATAAAAATCTATGCAAAATGCCTCTACAAGTGCCTTAAAATACCCTCTAAAAGTAAATTTAAAGCCCAGAAGTACTGCTCAATGTATCAAAAAAATCCCAAATAACATAAATTCCCCTTCACTTATTTTCAAAATATGACATCAGAACACTCTCACTGAAAACAAGCTGGTTCAAAATACCCCAGGCGAACTGTTGACATGGCCACTTACAGGAAGCATGTGGCTCCCTTGTTAACAACAGTTTCATCGAATACAGATCTGTTTCTGGGATGGCACACAGTTCAAAGCGCTAGCTATGACCTATAATTAACTACAGTTATGACTTTGACCATTTCAGCACGAGACTGTTATAGAGCTATGATTCCACTTTCAACATCCTATGGAATCCTGAGGTTTGCAGTTGCAGGATTCCATAAGATGTTGAAAGTGGAATCATAGCGCTGTAACATCTCGTGCTGAAATGGCCTTCATACAAGTTGACGACTCTTCTGAAGACTGTACAAGGATTCGCTGGAACTGAGGGCTTTTAGAAGGGAGACTTCTCTTGCACAAGGTCAGCATGGCATAATCTTTTGAGTGTTGGACTAGAATTCAAGAGACCAGAGTTCAAATTTTTGCTTAGCCATGGAAACCCATGGGAAATGGGGTGACCTTGAGAAATGCATATTCTCGCATATTTGGAAGAAGCCAATGACCAACCTGCTGTGACCAAGTTTTGCCAAGAAAACCCCATCATAGAATTACTGTAGGTCATCATAAGTCAGAAATGACTTGTTCTTAAACACCACCACTTATCTTGCTTACATCATTCTTGGAAGTATGTCCAGGGTGGGGGGACAAAGGAGGGTTTTCTCAGTGGTTGATTTACTGATATTCAGTGAAACAACTGGCTTTGATTGAGAGGCTAGTTTGGCTGGAAAGACTCTACAGCAGGGGTTGGCAGCTTCTGTGGGTACATGGGGACATTTTTGCACTTTTCTGGGCCTTGGTGGGATGCACCCCTCCATCATTTTGATTTATTTTTATTTTTCTGGGTCTAAAGTGGAGTTTCAGTGAGAGGCCTTACATGGCCTACAGACTGCACTTACATTCTATAAGAACTGGGTGCATTTTCCATTGCAATGTTAGCTGACCGTGTGTGGGCTGCAGATCATCTGGCAGCACTAAGGCCACCACTATAGCCAAATGGAACCCTTGATTGCTCATGAGGGATCAGTGAAACACCAGAACATTGGTGGTACAGGAGGTAAAACACTGGAGGTTGGTTTCTGCAAGCCTTAGTTTAAGGTCCTGGTTCCAAGCAATACTCTCTCTGTGTGTGTGTGTGTCATTTCCTCTCTCTTTCTTCACTTCATCCTGTGCCTAATCTCCAGCCTGACTTTTACCATTATTCATATTTCAGGACCCTTTGTTCATCTCCTACTTGTACAGCAACTGGACTCAAGCTGCAGCCTTCAGCTCAGCATCCAGCCCTCTAGCATCTTACAAAGCTTGCTATTTTTAGACTTGAATTAAATGATAACATCCATAGGCTCCAGTTATTTTCATACATGCAAATATTACCGTATTTGCTGGCATACAAGACACACCTTCTTCCTAAAAAAATACCCTCTGAAAATGGGCTGTGTCTTATACACAGGCAAATATGGTATCACTAAAAACATAGGGAAGGGAGGGGGAGTGCAAGGTGTTCTCCCCACCCAGGCAAAACAAGAAGGGAGCGGTAGTGGAAGCCTTGATCTATGGGAATATAGACAGATATTTCTATAGTTTCTTCTTACCTTCCCCTCTTCTCCTGTCCATTTTGACTCTAGGGGGTTTCTACCCAAGCAAAACAGGAAGGGAGGGTGATGGTGTATCATTCTTTTCATTCCCCTCCTCTCCTGGTGTAGCATTCTTTTAATTTCCCTCGCCTCCTCTGCATTTTGACTCTGCCAGCAGTTTCTGCCCAAGCAAACAGGAAGAGGTGGTGGTGGTGCAGCACACTTTTCCTTCCCCTTCTTTCCTGTGCATCTTGCTCACCGGCGAACTAAAAAAAAAAAAAAATCCTGAAAAATACCCCTTGAAAAGTGGGGTATGTCTTATATGTCGGTGAGTCTAATATGCCGGCAAATACGGTATTTTTGTTCAGGTAACAAATGGGCATAAGGTGACCGTTGTCATCAATATTATCATTTGTTTTAAAGGTGACAACAGTCAGAAATTCTTTAAAAACAAACATTCCAGTTGATTTGAGCAAGCTTTGTTTCAAGCACTAAACACATATTTTTAAAAAAATTCATGGTTCCTTTACTTCCTATGTCATTATATGTTAGTATGGAATGCAAACATCCCACTGTGCTTTCAAACATTTTGTAATTATATGTAATAGGCTTGCTAATGGCACAGAGGTGGGAAAACCTGTCTTGCCAGTGCTACAGCTGAATCCTCTCAAGGATGCCAATCTAACAGTCTTCTTTTCTTCATTATATCACTAAAAGATCTGAAAAAACAAATGCAAATACAATGTTAGAAGTGTTTTGAGTAGAAAAAGAGTGAAGGCACACAGATATTATTCTTTTTCATCAGGTCCTTTGGTTCCCCAGATGTCTATATATCTCCATCTATGCCTGGCATTCTCAAGTCTGCTTTGTTTTTCCCACTCAATTGTGAAATATACATGCTGTGGGGAAGCTGTGATGGGGAACACAGGGGTAAAGGACCTCCAAAGGTCAAGTCCCAGCAGTGATGTAAGTCTTCTACTCCAAGTCTTAAGTCTCTACCTTGAAGTCTCAAGTCCTTGCAAGGTACTTTCAAGTCAAGTCTCATGTCAAGTCACAAGTGTGGGAGCCAGCTTTAACCACCACAACAAAAAAAGGTGGTGATGGGGTTTCGGGGAGTGTCCATGGGCTTACAAGGATCTGCTGTTTCAGAAGTGGGGAACAGGATCTATCTCACTCCCCATTCCTCAAGCTGGAGGCTTTTGTGTCACTAAGCATAAAAGAATCTGCAGCTTCAGAAGCAGGGAATTGGATCCTTCCTGTTCCCCATTACTGAAGCTTCAAAAGCTTTAGAAGGAAGTATCCTTCCTCCTCAAGCCTGTTGCCTAATATATTTGTTATTCCCATTCGAGAAATATGCCCTGCGCTCTGGGGATGAGTTTTGCCTTCTGCTATTAGGAACAGTTTTAGAAAGTTCCTCCAATACGCAACAGGGACAGGCTGTATGTCAGTTTATTGCCAAGTTTGTCAAGTCCAAGTCCAGTCACTGAAGCCACTTGAGTCCAACTTGAGTCTGAGTCAATTGACTCAAGTCTGTGTCACTGAGTCCCAGAAGCCTTAGCCTGTACGAACAAGGATATGGGTCAGTGAGAGTTGTAGTCCAGAATACTTGGAGAGCCAAAGATTTCTCACCCTGTCTGAAGACATGGCCTGAAGCAGTAGTACTGCTGAAGCTAAACCAGGTCTCAGATTGTCAGGGCTTAGCTAGAAGTGCTTTGAGTCCCCAAAATCTTAATATACAGAATCATGTGATCTAACAAGGTGGTGCCTATAGCACGGGCCCAGGGAACCATTTGAAAGCTCTGTACAGCACCACTCAACACACAATCAAAATGTGAGAAAATGCCAACATCGCTGACAAATGTTAAAAAATGAGAAGCTTAAAGCTGTTAATAACTTACCTTATTAGGACTAATTCACAGTCAATACTGTATTTTTATTTTTTCATCAATTCAGTTATAACATGCTTGTATTTAGCATGTTTTTGGCATGTTTGTATTTGTAATTTTATTAAAGGTATGTGATAGTAACAATATAAACAAACACAGGGGAAGGGGAAGGAGTAAAATTATTAGGGAGGAAAGGCAAAAGTAGTAGAGAAGACATCATGATGAGATTTGGATATAGCATCAACCATTGATTTGTGAAGCAAAACTATGGTTGGACATGAAGCATGAAAAAACACAATTGGACAAACTATTTGTGAGTGGCCAACAAATCAAGATTTGAAACTATAGCATACTTAAGGCACCATGATAAACCATCAATTTTGGCTTAATTCATCCTGATATGTATGAATAGCCTGTCTGTGCTCAGCATGAGCACTAATTTTCTCTCTTCCTTTCCAGGAGTGGGCACATAAACCAGGAAGCTGCAATTAAGCTAAGTTTCCCATTATGTCTAAATGAGGAAATATGGCAAATTCCTTCAGAATAACCTGGGACCAGAAGCCAACTTTAAATCAGAGTTTAAATGTTGTTTAAGAGTTCTATATTCTTTAGGAGAAAAAAAAAAACAGAGAGATTGATTGACTCTTTGGAAGCAACTGATCCCAATCTCTTGTTTGGATTTAACTGGAAGGGATGCTTATCCATAACATCCTTGTTTGTTTATATGTTCATGCAAAGGACAGAGTGATAGAGCTGCATGCTTGGGCATACTATGTTTTATTCAACAGTTTTGATGGCTTACCATGATATGAGAAGGACAGAGTAATAGTATTAGGCTTAAAATTTTAATGCTTGGTAATTTACTATAGAATTGATGTGTGTTAACAATTAGCTATAGTATTCATTGGTTTTAGACACTTGTAGCTCATCAAATAACCTTTGCTTTATAATTGTTTGTTCTGCCTAGTACATGTCAGTGATCAGTATGTACAAGTGAAGGACACTTGAAGGACTCTTGAAACATCAGAGATCTCTTCAGGGATGAACTAGTATACTGACAGAGTCATGTAGACTCTGGAAGTTAAGGGTCAGATAGAATGTAACATGTATACAAACTGCTGATGCATGAATCTTTTCTTTCATGTAAGCATTCTTTAATATAAACATGAAAATGGTATAAGAAGGGAAGCCTGAAAGAATAAAATCATCCATCCCTATCACTACTGTCAGTGGTGATACTTGGATAGATCCTTTGGCCAAAGTTACTGTGTGAGTGTGTTTTCTTTTATTCTCTTACTTTCACATTTATTCTTCCTACTTTTGTGTTTGGGGTTCAGTTCAGCTCCGTGTCCCTCTGGGGATACGGTGAGGTGTGGTTTATGTATCCAACCTCACAATAGGACTGCATATGTGTTCATGCTACAGTTTATTCCGCAGTGCTGGATGTATGGAGTGTACTCTAACTCCTGTTTAAGACTGCATGGAACTGTCTAACCATAATAATTCTAAGGACCAGTTTCTTTGTATTCTCAAAACTGGTACATGCATTCCATATGATATTCCTAGCTATAGCAGAGGGTTGACAAACTGAGGGTCGCGAATTCTGTCCAAAAAAGTTTGGGGATGAAATTTGCCCTATGGAGGCCATCAAGAGTACTGGATGCCATCAGCCCCCATCACACTTTGAAATTCCAGAAAAAGTTGCCAAAAACACTCACAGGGAGATGTTGGCCTGCCACTGGCAAAATTGGTCCTGCACTCTCTGCAGTCGCCCACTCCTGATCTAGAGACTTACCAATAAGTGTAGGATATCTCACTACCTCCACTAGAACACATTGGAATAAGGTGCTAGAGTTCATTCTCATAGAGATCACTATCAAGTCAATGATAGACCATTGAACATGTTAGAACTAAAAATGAAACTCACTTAAAGAAAAACTTGTGGCTGTTTCAATAAGTATTTATTCCTCAGCAAAGCTTTGCTGCTGAAGCCAAGGAGACATCCTTGAGTTAATTCATGCAGTGTCAACTTGACTTGGTCTGAAATGGATGTGATACTAGCCTCAGAGGAAAAGCCCTTGGGGTGAGACTAATTATTTGAAGAAACGTGAGAAATGTTGAAATATAGGCCAAAAGGAAGGGGAAAAAAAAGAATAAATGGGTGCTATATGTTTGCATCTGCAGTGCGTTTGCCTAGGCTTATTAAGTCAGCTAAGACTACTTTTTTAATAGACTCCCCCCTACCCATAAAAACTGTCATATAATTACGATCTCATCTCATTGTGGCAGCAGCGTGCACACATGAAAAATCACATCTCAGTGTGTTTTGATCCAACTGCTAGGTAAAGACAAGCAAAGGTTAGGCATAGGCTGACCCTTTAGACAGGAACACAAAGAGTCACTATAGCAACAGCAGGAATTATAGGAGGAAGTCTATATTGATCTCTTCTTCACTCCTTTGTCAGCATCCCCCCTCCCCCAGTTATTTGGGCCCTCTGCTTCCAGTTCCACAATTGCTAAAACATGTTCTCTTAAGCCATAGTTACATGAACTCCAATGGAAGAAGGAGGGCTGAGAAAGCCAAGATGCTGCGCAAAAACAACCTGGCTGTGACTCCCAGTATACAGGGGCTCACAACAAACACACATGGAAATGGAGTAAAATTCTTCTGCCTTGCAAAGGATAGCATAATGTCCATAGAACAGTATCCATTCATATTCTACCCATGGCTAACATACCCTTTATCTTACAATAGAGAGCAATATGTAAGTATGGGGATAGTTACGCTCCTGCTTTTTGTGAATAGTTGGGGGGGCATTGCTTGCCTCTCGTGGTGAGAGAGTATGACCTATCCAAGGTCATGCAATGGGCTTCCATGGTCAAGTGGAGATTCAAACCCTAGTCTAGGAGGCCTAGTCCAACATTCAAACCAGTATACCATGAATTCCAAATACCCCATCCTAAAGTGCTACCTCCAAGCTATCACAGGATGTTGCCATGGCAGCTGAAGTAGAATCATGGTCCTATAATTGGGTAGTGTGAAGAGGCCTTGAGACTTCTAGAACTTGTAGTTTTAGAATTTGCTTGATGCTATTGTAAAAAGGACATGTAAAAATGCACCAGTGCTGGATGGGGGAGGGGGAAGCTGCATTGTGGATGTGTACATAAACTTGTCAATGGGTCCCCGAGATGGTTAGAAGTCCTGGGAGGCAGGAACCTTCATGAAACCAAGGAGAACTAGATTTGTCCTGTACCTCATTTGATTTTCTTCATGGAAAGGAAAACAGAGGAACAGGAAGAGGAGCAACATTGTTCTTCTTCTTGTTGTTACAACGATGATGTCTGTGCCCATAAGATTTCTACTACCTTAGTCTATGGCCGTGGTGAAAATCATGCAATCCTCCAGATGTAGTTGGACTTCAAGTCCCACTGTGAAAAGTGAAAAATGGTAGGAGCTGCAGTCCAAAAACATCTGTAAAGCTATATGAATCTCACCCCTATTCCAAGGAATAAGCAGTGTGTCACCCTGTAGATGTTACAGACTTCAGTTCATGTAAGTCCATGTCAGCATGCCCAGTGGTTAGTGTTTCTGTATTAAGATGGGAGCAATCACGCTTTCTGACTGACCCAACATTATGGGGTCATAAAGTATGAGAAGCACACTTTTGCAGCAACAGAAATGTAGTCTGAATTCCTCCAATATCCTGACAAAAATTTTGCCCACCTGAGTGCAAAATACCTTTCCTGAGGCATGCTGGGGAGAGAAGCAATGCAAGGATAGCAAGGGCAGTTTCCTAAAACCCATTGCTAGTCTGTTTTATCTTGCAGCCTTACTGCCACAACTTGTAGATTTTCATCTATTCTAAATCAGGTGAATGTTCCAAACCATCAAAGATACAGCCAGGTTGACAGGACAGGCTTTGCCAGCTGACAACTTGGAAAGTCATTACCACCATATACTGGGGCGGGGGGAAGTTGGGTTTTGCCATTCAGTGACCACAGTCCAACTAAGCTCCAAAGCTCCACAAGCTTTGTTTTTTTATCATTGTTCAATTAGCAAAGTTTAGGAAAACCCAATTAGAAGACTTTTCTTCTGATCCAGTATGCTTTTAGGAGTTTAATATGTCCTGATTTTTTTAAAAAAAGAAATAAATATAAGATTAACATTAACTCTTATACCTCAGTTTCAAAATTATTTATCTGGGAAGATAATTCATGGCATTTTGGGTTTGGCATGTGTGTGTCAGAGAGAGAGAGAAAGGAGAGGGAGGAGAGAATAAAATATGTGACTTGCTCAATTTTGTTTACATTTGATCTTCTAGCTATTTTTCCATTATTTTTATTCTTATGAAATTCTTATTCTTATGAAATTAGGAAATACAAAGTGAATTGTTGTTTCAAGTATGCAGTCCTTAATATCACACAATTTACATTTAATTTTATACCTCAATGTTTGGGAAAAAAAAGGGAAACAGCAGCTTGAAGTATTTATCACTGTCAGCCACATCACTGGACTATATAGCCACATAATTTGGAATTATACCTATTTATCAACTTAGGCAGAGCCAAAAATATACATGCCATGATTCCATGTGACCTCCATGTTGCCATGGCCCCAAAGTGGAATAATAACACTATAATAGTGTAGTGTCATAAGGCTCTATGCATTATTTTATTTCCAGTCTTAAAAAGAATGCTAATATTTTGAGACAAATGCCTTAAAATAGGAAAATTTCCTGTCTTTTCCACTGAACTTTTGGTATGGCTCTTTAGGTTGTGAACCTATATCCAAGAGAACTTCTCACTAGTGATTATTTCTGAGTAGACATGGACAGGATAATTCTGCATCTCTGTGTCCTACCACAATTAAACCAAACTATGTTTAATTGATATAAGTCCAGATTCTACATGTTTATCTCCCTTAACTTTAATCTGCTGTCTCCCCATGTTCTTGTCATCTTCTATTCCCCTACAGTTAGCTGCTATTTATATTTGTTTCAGAGACAGAAAAGTTTTAAGAAACTATTTTCATTACAGAAACTCCTAACTGAACCAGAAGTGAAATGAAAGAGTAATTTATAAGCCCATTTACTTGCCCATATATTTTATGCACCAGAATGAAATCCAAGGGAAAGACTGATCATCTCTCTACCTGCTGCCTCCTGTACCCTTTCCAAACATCCCCCTAGAAAGTTTGCTGGAGACCAACTAAACACTTGTGAACTCTGTCTTTTTGGGCTTTAAATGGTAGGAAGGAAATGTCAAAATCATGAACCTTGTGTGAGCAGTGCAAAACTCCTTTGGCCAATTTCACATTTGCTCTCTATCCTGCTACAACAGAGTTCACAATTTTCTGTAGGCTCTGTTCCCCACTAGAGATAGACTTTTGGAAAAGATACAGGAGGTTGCAGGGGGAGAGGAAAAGATCCATTGCACAAGCTGCCTTCTGCTCTCACAATGTTAGCTCTCACCCTCAGAGTTCAACTAATTCACACGGCACAACAATGAAGTTTGCTAGTAATTCGGTTGCCTTATTTATGTGGATTAAAAACCTGACTAAATCTGCTGCTCAACAGAAAACAGGGGGAAAATGTCATTTTTAAAGTAGTTCTTTAATTTTTAAATATTTACACTAGAGGCAAAATGCTGATATTCCATTTATGACACTTACTTGAGAAACAAGAATATTTCCAATTATCAGCCAATATTGAGATAATGAAGCTCAAGAAAATGTGGACAGATTTATAACAGTATGTGGTATTTAAGAGCTCTGGGAACTCTGTTAATAACAAGCCGTCCATCATAACTTAACGAGGCAAATAGCCATGGGTCAGCTGAGGACCATTCCACGGCGTATACGCTGTCTTCATGTTCTTCATAGGTAGCTATTATGCTGTCCTGAAGTGGCTCTTTAATCCTAGAATTTAAAAGAAAAAAAAAAGGCTGGGAAGCAAGTGATTGAAGCAACTCTGATTTATAAAGCTTTGAAAATGCCAAGTTCCTCCTCAAATCTGCTGGTTTAGTGCATGAGAGACAATCTAGAAATCTGAAATAATGCCATATTCATAACACTTTATGTTTATAGTTTTGAGGGGGTTTTTTCTACAGAAATCACATTGGTCCTCTAAGTTCTGTCTCTGCCTTGAAGCTCAGGAGAGCTTTGGAAGACACCATCAAGGTTTATTTTTCCTTTTAATTTTTTTTGCGGCGGAGGGGATATAGACATCCCAATCAATTTGATGACTTCTATGGGCTTAGCTTCACAGCAAAAGCGAGCATCAAAGAAGTGCAATTAGCATCCCTTAAAACTACAGTATGATGAACACACCTACTATAGCTAAACACTAATTAACATATTAATTAAAGTCACTCAGAATAACTAGAAGGTTTTTTTAAAAAAATAATTATAAACAGTTGTGCATGGGTGTCTTTTCAACATAAATTGCAGTTTGAAAAATCAAAATACACAGTACATGTACACAGGAAATGTTTACAGACAGAGATGCTGTAGCTTTTTCTCATACAAAATACGGCACTATGACTTCACTAAAACTGCCATGGTTGCATCCTATGGAATCCTTGGGTTTGTAGTGTGGTCAGAGGCACCAGAGAATTCTAAATGGCTGAGAATTCTAAATGCTTCTCCCTAAAATGCAAATCCATAGGATGTTGCCATGGTAGTTAAAGTACAATCAAGTGCTGTGATTGTGGAGCATGAAAAGGTGTACTCAGAGATAGAAAGCACACTTCTTCCAAATAGATGGCCAAGACAAAAACTAGATGTGAGTACCACATCATATGTCCATCAAGGACTTCCCATTAGCGCAACACTGGTTTCCAATATCCTAATGACTGAACATGAACCATGAAATTCAGAAAAACATGAAAGACAGCTATCAGAGCAGGATGTTAAGGAAACAAGCCACACTGGTTGTTTATTATCAAGGCTGAAATTCAGTGTGGCTTACTCACAAATCCAGCCAGTGGGATGTGATGGTTACAGTGCCATATGGGGAATGGGGAGGAGGTAAACTGGTCTGAATCCCTGCTTGGCTGTGAAGCTCTCTGGCAGCCATCTTAGGCCAGTCTCACCACTGTGTCTGCTTTACCCAAGGTTGTGGTAAAGATAAAAAGTGAAAAAGCAGACGTTTTACCATGAACAATTTGAAAGAAAAAGGATAAAACTATTGTTAAAGAAAGAAAAAGTCACTTCATCTCCTGTGTTTGCAGACACTAGAGCACAAGGGGATGGGACACAGCAAGGTTCTAAAGTCACACTCCTGCAAAAGAGTTTACAGAGTTGTTGCCATAGTCAAGGAGGTTGCTGATAGATAGAATGTGCTCGACACCAGGAGCAAGAAAAGCAATTGGCACTAAGCCCACCACTCCGAAACTTCTATAACCTCTATAAGCTTCTGCCATGTTGTACCTACAACAGTGGGTGGGTGGGTGGGTGAGTGTGCGTGCACATGTGCCTTCAAGTCAGCCCCATGAATTTCATAGGGTTTTCTTAGGCAAGGAATATTCAGAGATGGTTTTGCCAGTTCCTCCTCTGAAATATACAGTACCAACATTTAAATAAAAATACACATCTAGTGTCATCAGCTGTGAATGGCAAACATTTGTGTCAATCAGGAATGGGAATCATGTGGTTCTTCAGATTTTGACAGCATGCACGTTCCAGAACCACAAGCTCTAGTGGCTAGGGCTGCTGGATTTGGAATTCAACAATATCTTGAAGGCTGCAAAATGTCCACCCCTGGTTTAGACAGGCTTCCCCCATAGAAACCCAGAAAGAGGCACCCCAGTAATATACAAAAACACTACTAGAATTCATTGTGTGATAAAACCTGGTCATTTCCAATTTGTATCACTGCAGATGCATAAGGCTTTAGAAGGCAAAGTGGGACTTTTACTATCCTTGCATGAAGATGGGGAGGGGACGGGGTGGGTGGAGAGAATAAGAAGAAATATGCCGACAGACCTGATATAGAGTTCTCATCTAGGAAAGGATGACACAGATTAGGATTAGAAAGCAAAGTATTTTTCACGTTCTCATCAACATTCTTATCCTATGTTGACTAGCTGTTGCCTAGTCATTCTACAGCTAGCATATTAAAGTGCAATCTTGCATTGCTGTTCATCTGCTGGGTATCTCACTATTCTTCTCTGCTCTGCTCTTTCCCTGCCAAATTTTATCATCTGTGCCATAGCTATTATGACAGCCACTTTCCAGCAAGCGAGATATAAGCAGCCACATTCTTCAAGAACCCAGTGCCTGCTAGTTAATAATTCAACAAGCTCAGATCAGAGAGAGATGAAATGTAAAAATGGCCAAGTTTTACTGTGCTATACAAAAGGAGTGGGTGAGTCTGAATGTAACAGTAAGCCATAGTTTAGCACAAAAGGAACAGGTCTGGGCAAGCCTTAGGCTCACACAGTTCCCCTTCCCTTCCCTTCTGCCACTGCAACCACAAGGAAGAGGTTAAAAGCCTTCGCTTCTGTCTTTCACAAACTCTAGTTAGCTGATACGTTCAGACTGAGAACTGCGTTTAATGTTAACTAGTTTAGGCAAAGAGGTTAAGAATGCAAACCACAGTTTGAGGCTCGTTTGTTTCACTGTGCCAGGGTTGGGCAATTTGTGATCATTTAGATGTTGCTGAACTGCATGTCCCATCAGCTCTAGGCAACCTAGCCAACAGTTATATAACTGATGGGAATTGCAGTCGAACAGCATGTGAAAGGCCACATCGCACATCTGTGCCATAAACTGAAGTTAGCCAAATCACAACTTGTTCAGTTTCAGGCATAATAAGTAACGGATTAAAAACAGGAACCATCAGGTCTCTTTGGACTTGTGCTGGGACAACACAAAGTCATATTTAAGTCCTGAGTATTGTGCTCTTATCTTACTATTAAATATGAACAACAGTAAATGAGAAATGAATAAAAAATGTAAATTAAAAAAAATGGGGCTTTTCTTCCTGCTACCTCAGTACACTTCAGTCATCTTTTTAAAAAATTATATCAATAAAATCCTTTCGAAAAAGAACATATTCCTAACCTAATTCCCTGTTTGCATTGTTGGAGCAAGATTTATGAGGCCTGATGGCTGTTCAGCCTGCCAGAAGAGCAAGTGGCAAATGGAAGGTTAAAATTAAAATCCTTTTCCTATTGTTGAACAATAAAGCTAAAACAATAATGCCTCGCTGTGGTTTCTGATGTTCAGATCCAAGAACCATCAGCTAATTTCTGCACAGTAGCTGTGCAACAGAACAAAGACTAGTATGGATGTAAACAGATGTGAGAGAAAGCAGTTATGGTTATTTGAACTGTTTTTTTTTCTGGAAATGACATCTGAAGCCTCCCACACACTCTTCACAGCTTTCTCCTTAAACTGACACACCTGCCTTGCATGAAAGTTGGTCATGTCCCCAGACAGCAGTGTGCCTCATACAATACTCACCCACTTATCTGAGACTCCATTATCCTGAAGATTTCAGATGTCTCTGAATAAGCAAGAGAGCAATGCACGACACACACCAGGGGACATGGCCGACTTTCTCTTAACCAGGAGGTTCGATAAGCAAGCATGAACATGCTGCTGGCTTCCACTCTTCTTCATGCCAGATGTTGTATACAATAGGATTCATGAATGTTTTGTGTAATCATTAAAACTTAAGCCATGGGGAAGGTATATACTACAGAATGATGCACTGCATTAGCAGAGAAACCACTATAGCACATTTCCACTCCTTTTTGCTATTTTTAGTCCTCTTTTGTCTTTTGCTAAATCTCCCTTTGGGATTAAAGCAAGCTGGGAGCATGCAGAATGGAGAAACCTCTTACCTTATTCCTATCCCTTTAAAGTGAAGACTATGTAAGTGTGCACTTTGGGGATATACAATAGGCTTCCTTCCTACCAAATGTTGCTTAAGCTTCAGAAGGTCACAGATAATAGAATAGAATGACAACTTAACTATTTTTCTCTAAACAGCACTGAACATGCACTTATGCTCTTAGCAGAAACAAAACATGAAATTGGGAGCATACAGCTGGGTTTCTCCCACAAAGTAATTTTTTTATCTTTGTCATTAAAACCAGTTCAGATGTCTGCAACAGAGCTACCTGAATTAGAAGTGCAAATATGCTGGACAAATATAGCTTAGAATAGAATCTGGGCTTTGGTGCCTCTCTGAAGAGCTTGGAAAAGTTACTCTTAGGACAACAATTTCTAGAATTTCCACCTCTTCCAGAATGGTAATTTTTCCAAGTTCTGCCCACCTATGAGCGTGGCAGAGGAGAGGCAAATCCAGACCCAAGGTAACTGTGCCTTCCACAGGCAAAGTTAAGTGTTGATACTGTCTTTTTAAAAAACCCGAGCCAGCATAAGAACTTCTATATAAACAATTAAGGAATTTATTTATTCTTTAAAATTTAATAAAAATGTATTTCAGCAGGTCTGATATTCATCTTAGTAGCCTCTCTTCGTAATACAATAAAGACCGAAATGGGAAACCAAGATCTTACTCTATTGTTCTAAGAAGCTACTATTACATTTTAGATCTGAAGTTAGATACTTAGGGCTTTGGTACAAGGGTCTTTTAAAGAACAGTAACTTACTTAGATAGAGGAAAGTATTTCTAAGCAAAAAAATGTCATTGCGCATGCAAAGTGTAAGTACATATGCTTGCAAGAGGAGGAAAAAACAAAAACAAAGCTTAAGTAATATGCAGTACATCAAGCTGTAATTTGTTTGTTTGTTTGTTTTATGTTATTGTACCTAATATTATGACTTGCCTTGATCATTTTTATGCAAAGACAATACAGATAATGAATAACTAAATGGCTTGGAAATTTATTGGACATGGTAGGAAGGAGGAAATAAGTCTTATGTAGTGTAAGACCTGTGACAGTCACACAAACAGCTGGTTCCAGTTTTTTTTTCTTTGTCTCCTGTGTGAACAGCATGAGACACTTATTAGATATAATCAGGCCAAAAGCTTCTCATACACAATTAAGTTTAATTCTGATGCATGGCTTCAATCTAAACAGCATTACAATCTAGCAACAAAATAATGCTTCACATTTAACAAGTACTTCATTGTAGAGCTCTCCTGCTTCTAACTATTGCTTAAGCTAGTTGACTTAAGAGCAAAAGGAAGGTACAGTGTGACCAACAGCATTACTGGACTGCAAATTCCAGCATCCTTAGCCAGCACAGACGAGGGTGAAGAATGCTGGGAGCTACAGTCCAATAATGTCTGGATGACCACACTTCACCCGTGTATTGTTTTCAAAGCACAAATGGTTCCATGCAGTCATCGCTGAAAGGTTAATAACAATGGTTCCCAAATTTTAATCCTTCAGACATCTCAGAATTCCTGACCACTGACCATAGTGTCTATGAACCCTGAGAGCTAAAGGCCAGAATATCTGGATAAGAATTGAGAAGCACTAGTTTATAAGACTCTAAGGAACCATGAAGGTTGGAACTGGCCATCAAACTGCCTCAAAGTTCAGTGTTAACCAACTGCTCTAGCCAAGTGGCAGCCACATATATCATTGATCCTCAGACAACAAGCAAACAGATCCTGTAGCTTCAGGCCAATAGCTGATGAACATCCCCATTTTAAAATACATCCAGGAAGCAGCAAAATTGTTCTAATCAAAGAATGTCCAAATCAAAGAAATAAATAATACAGCACTGATGTCTTGATGTTGTTTAAAACAACCTTATTAGAAAGCTTTAATCTTTTGTAGGCTGGAAAGGCATACAAAATGGTTTCCAAACTATTAACAACTAGGAAGTTGTATTAATCCATTCCAGCAACAGAAAAATATTATTGTGAGCTTAATATACTTTTTACAGAAAGACGCTCACACCTGTGCAGGTATTCAGTAACTGTAATAATAACCTAAGTTAATTAATATTTTTACACATTTGTTTAACAGTATTTTGTACCTAAATTCCATCATCCACCCAGAGACGTACATCAACCCAAAATTTGCAAGGGATATATTTGCATTTGGCTTCCAAGAAGAATTCAAGAGACTGATTTGTTGACATTAACATTGATAACTGAAATTGTGCAACTAGCTGGATTATCATTAATTTATTTATTGTTTAAAATGTTGGTTTTCAAAACAAACCATGAGGTTTATAGGAAATGGCATGCAGGCTGTCACTACTGACCCTGGGCACACTTCAAAAGTGCTCTTTTGTTGTTTTAAAGTCATCTTCTTCCAACCTGATTTTTTTTCCAGATGGACTACAAAGTTCATAATACAATCGTTGCCTGGAAAAGGTGAGAGTCCAAAACATCTCGAAACTGTCAGATTGGGAAAGGTTGTCCTAAAGTATGAGATCATATCTTAAAACTCATTCCCTTATTTTTTGTCACTGATGTGTATTTCTCTTCCTTCTATACCTTTCCTCCCTTACCAATACATACAGTGCACCCTTTGTATATCGGGAGTTCCGTTCCAGGAACCTTCAAGTAAAACAAAATATGCAAATACTCTGTCCCATTATCATCAATGGATGCAACCTGCGTGCATCCAACCTGGCACAGAAGCATGCCAAGAACATCTACTGAGGATAACTGGACACAAGGCTTCACCCAACCTTGCATTCATGTGTGTGGAGGTCACATCACCAGAGGGTGCACTATATATACTGTACACTTACCCTTCAAATGCCTGGTTTGGAAAAGGGTAACAAAAAATGATGCTAAAAGAAAACTGGGCTTCATAGGTCTAACCAAACCCCTCAAAGCAACTGACCTGGATGGATAGAAATCAGAAAAGTAAGGACACAATGCGTATATTTGTGTGTGAGCAAAAAAAGCCGAGAGAAGAGGAAATGGAGGGGGGCAGGTGTGAGGAGAACTTTCCATTTAATTATCCAAGTGCCTAGTACTTTGTGAGCAAAAATAAACACAGCAAAGTAGTACAAAGGGATTTGCAGCTGGTGTATAGTAATACATAATAAAAAATCAACAGAGGAAGAAAACTGAAGTGAGAACTGAAAAGAGAGACAATGCTCCCCCAAAGATGCCAAGAACCATCACAAAGTCCAATATGTAGGTGGGGCTCACACTTTCAGGCTAAAGGGATCTTGGCAGTTTATCAGCAGGCCCTCAGACTAATTATTCCCCCCACTCCACTTCATTCCATTCCTTTATTCCGCTTCATTCCATTTCTCCTGCTCCACTGATCTCCAACTGCTTTCCAACCACAACTATTCAATGGTCTTCCTTTGTTCCTCAGCTCCAGACATTCCCCTGACTCAATCCTCTCCACCCCGCAAAATCCAACCTAGAGCAAGTAGAGCACCCCACCTAACAACAGAGTGATATGATGTTCTTCAGTCCTAATCCTCTTTCTCCTGAGGCCTTCCTGTTTTACTGTACCTGGAAGAGGGAGAGCTGCCTCACTCTAACGAATTCTAACAACTAAAATAACCCATGAAGGTATTAGATTAACATCATCTTTAATTCAGAAATCTAGTGGTGCTGCTAATTTAATAAGTTAATTGAATAGTTATTTCTAAGTTCTCCACAGGGTTGCTTATAAGAAACAATACTGCTGAACTGACTGGAAACAATGACCACAGTGTTATAGAATTCAAAATATATGTAAATCAGAGGTAGGCAAAATGCATTCCATAGCTATTTTATGCCCCCTGTCCATTACCAATTCTTCAAAATAATATCTAAAAAAATTAATTTGGGGATAAGAGGCAATTTTGCTATACTATTTTTTTTTGGAGAGGAACTGTTTTAGCTGTTTTAGGCCTCAATGGAGTAGTGCTTTGAGTGTCAGAGTAGGATTCCAGGAGCCTGCAGTTTCCATGGTTTCCAGTTGTCCATGGAAATGCACTGAGTAACCTTGGGCAAATCACACTCTCTCAGCCTCAGAGGAAAGCAATGGAACAAATCTTGCCCAGAAAGTCCCGTGACAGGTTTGCCTGAGAGTCCCCACAAGGCAGATATGGCTTGAAGATGCACAACAACACATTTTAAGGCCATTAAGAGGCATTTCTTTGACCAGGAAGTAGAACTGGAGTTTGGGGGGAAAAAATCTGAGGGTGAGGGTACACCACCCTAAAGTCCTACAGAAGGTCAATGCAGCCCCATAACCTCTAGCAGTTGCCTTGTTGAAACTGGACAACTGCCAAGAAAGTCCAAAATAGTTATCTCTGACTTGAGAAAAGGGAACTTCCCCAAAATGTGGGCATCCTGAGATTTCCAAGAGGACTGACAGGGACAACGAGCTCAGAATTTCTTTGGAAGCTAGGCCAGAGGGGATACAAACTTTGGGAAACAAAGGACAACCGGGAATTAAAGCAAAGAATCTGAAGAGTGCAAAAATAACACAAAATTCATTAATGTAGAAAAAAATGAATAGCTGTTTAATGCCATTTGACTGGTAACCGCAGGAACCACTGGTCTGGAAGCACTCAGAGTGATAACACAGCCTCCAACATTTCAAGATGAAAACCAGGACACAAATGGCCAAGCAGCATTGGCTAAAGTCATTCATGAGACAAAAACACACAAGGTGGGAGAGGTTGCAGGAGTTTGTGTTTGCCTGAGCCTACTAAGAAAGGCAAATTCTCTCACCTTCTCTCCTGGGAAGTTGCGTGAAAACTACTTTTGCACTTCAGATTCAGTTTATTTTTTATTTATTTATTTATTTATTTGTTTGTTTGTTTGTTTGTTTGTATTCTGCCTCTCCATATGGATCGAGGCGGCGAACAACTTACAAATAGCATGTATTTTGAAACATTTCTATACATGCCCCCAACAAGCTGGGTACACATTTTACCGACCTGCGAAAGGATGGAAGGCTGAGTCAACCTTGGAGCCTGGCAGGATCAAACTCACAACCTTGTGGCTTGCAGTACAGGCATTTAACCACTGCGCCACCACGGCTCCTGTTTGCAGCAATTGAAGTTGTTTGCAGCAATTGAAGTAAATTGAGGATAAAGGGGGAAAGTGGAAAGAGATGGGAAGAGAAATCAGGACATTTTAAAAGAAGCTGTAAAAAGTGTGGATTAATTAGGACTGTCCTGACAAACTGAGACAGCCAGAGGATATGTGATTATATATATTCTGCTCTCAATTTCCTATGTGGTTAAAGTATGGCAGCCAGTTTTTCTGTTTGCTAACTTGGTAGTTTCTCGCACTTTAAGTTTCCCCTCAAAGAATCTTCAAATTCTTTGGTTTTTCTTGAGAGGATGCACCAAAGACATCGATCATTTCAGGTCTCTACGGCTGCAGCTGTTGTTATGTTGGGAGCCTTTCTGTTTTTGTTTTTGGCATACAGCTATCTTTACATTTTTAGAAGAATGACCAGATTATAGATATTGTATAGACTCCTGCTAGAGAGTTATACTATTTAGTATAAATAATTTACTATAAATAAGATTTAAAATATTATTTACAGCATGACACTTCTACGCTTGTCTTTTTTTTAAAAAAAAATGTTAAAATGAGATAAATGGTATTTTCTGTTCCTGCTATGAAAGTAAATGTGGAAAGAATACTTGGGGACTTACATTCATCCTCTCCTCTCCATGGGCAAAAATGATTGACAGAGTCCTGAAGGATGTGTTGTGACTGCACGCAAGCAGCATATTAAAATATTCCTCAAGTTAAATATTTATCATGTCGACTCCTTTTGCAGGGTCTGCATTCCACCCTAAAGATTTTGCAACATTAGCCTATCTGAACTGGTTGAGAGGAGCAGCTGGATTTGTTAACAGGCATTTAAAAATTGGTATCTCTAACTGGGCTGAATCTAAATTGCTGAACCCTTTGCCCTAGAAGGCTTGGTTAGCCTTGTTGTCTTACAGAGGTTTGCCAAATGACAAAACCTTCTTGTCTAAGTAGGCATGTGGTAATAAGTTTTAGCTGCTGCATCTATCTTTGTTTTTCTATCTGTCTACCTACCTACCCATTACATGGGTACACAGGTAGGTGGGTGGATAGACAGAAAAAACCTAGACAGAACCGTTCAAATTCTTATTTGCAATTTCACCTTTTGCTGCAGAAAACATAAGAGCTGCATTTCATGTTCAGTTCAAACAATGCTGAAGAGCTATACCCAAGCACAGGCCAGATTAGCAGCAGCTGGTGAAGCAGATTATCTGCTAACTACTGACTGCCACTGTGGGAACCTGAGAATTCTTGTTCCTATCACAAATATGCTATGGATGGCAGTAAAAGCAGGAGGTTTCTCAGTCAACATGGTGCTGATTGGGTAGCTGCTTCCCTGAATATCAGCTGCAGCTGTCAGTAGCGGGGGCTAAACAATCAGCAACCATGCACTTGTGTGATGCTGACTGAGCCACGTCCTGCTTTCAGAGAAATCTCTGTTGATTTCTCAATAAAAGCTGGAATTCCCCACCTGAATATCCTGCAGAGTAGAGAACTGCTTCGCTATAAAGTTTACATTGGGGCTAAACACCATATTCTAAGGTGGGGGGAAACACATCAAGGTAAATCTCCGAGGCAGCCTAAAGCATTTAAAGAAAAAGAAACAGTCAAAACATTATTTATACAAAAGTTTAAAAGGAACAAGCAGTATAATTAAAGACAAGATTAAAACAATTTAAAAACACTGATCATGATAAAAAATTAAATGTATTATTTATTTATTGCATTTATACCCCACTTTTCTCCCAAATGGGATCTATTTGGGATCCAGTCACACCTTAGGATCCAACCACACCACATGAATCTTTTCTGTTACAGAGATTTTAAATCAGAGTCCTGTCTGCCTGAATAAAAAGCTCTTAGCCTGCTAGCAAAAGCTCTTAGCCTGCTAGCAAAAATAAAGGAGAGGAGGGACCAACTAAGTGTCCCATGGGAAGGAATTCCCCAGTCTGAGGGCAGCCACTGACAAGGCTCTCTCCTGAGTTCTCAGCAAACATGTCTGTGATAGCAATGCAACCAAAAGACCAAAGTCTGTGATGGTGGTGGGACCCCAAAGACCTTAAAACTTGGACAGGTTTATTTAGAGCAACATGGACTTTCAGATACTGTGGACTCAAGACATATTAGGCTTGAGAGGTCATAACCAGCACTTTGAATTCTGCCCTGAAATAGATTGATAGCCAGTGAAGCTGTTTTAACGGGGGAGGGGGATGTATGTTCCCTGTAACCAGACCCAGTCAACAGCCTGACCACAGCATTTTGGCCCTGCTGTAGTTTCCAAATCACTTCCAGAGGTAGTCCTAGAAAGAGTGCATGACAGTAATCCAATCGGGATATCATCAAGGCATGTGACACCAGGGCCAGATTGGACATCTCATGGGATGGGCACAACTGGTACACTAGCTTTAACTGTAAAAACACCCCTGCCCACTGCTGAAACCTGGGCACCCCAGTTCAAATCAAAGTCCAGAAGTATGCCCAGATCTGAGACTTCAGGGGGAATGTAACCCCATCCAGTACAGCCTGATCCGCCTTCCAACTGACCAGGAACACTTCTGTCTTCTCTTGATTCAGCTTCAATTTTTTCCCCTCATCCAATCCATTACAGACAATAATGTGGAGGGCTGGTGGATAACGGGAGCTACACAAAAGTGAAGGGAGCACTTCCCTCCTGCCACTCAGCTTTAGTCAAAAAGCTGTACCAGAGTGAAGTGTATCAAAAACCAATGTATAGCAGAGATTGTACACACAGCTTCAGAAGCGTGCACAGCATAGTTTAAACTAGCAGCTATGCTCTGGAGCCACAAAAACTCACCCACGCAGTGTTATCTTCCAACTTGGAGGAATTTAATCTTCTGTTACAATAAGTACATATTTACAGGATTCTCAGATCCTCCAAAGAGAAGCTCAGCATTCCTTCTGCACACAGCTGGCATAGCCTCTTCTGGGCATAGCCTCCAGCCAACACGATCAGGCAATCGAGAAGACAGTTGGCTAGAACTCAGCTCCTTATATACAACCCTTGCTGATGCAACATCCAGCCAATTTTGCATTTCCATGTCTGATGCAACCCTCTGCCCCGGTTACATATCACAATGACTCAGCTAGAGTCACATGGGACTACCTCATGCACTGTCATCCCCAGGTGCAATCCACAATGTAAATCATATGTATTTTATTGGACCAAAGATCATGTCCAACCTTTCCTCACAAACAAGACACTGATTTAGAACCAAAACAGCTTCCTTGGAATTAGATGGAAAGGAGAGACAGAGTTGGATGTCCTCAGCATACAGGTGACACTTGGCTCCAAAACTCTAGATGATGTCTCCCAGCAGTTTCATGTAGATGTTAAATAGCATGGAGAACAAAACTGAGCCCTGAGGAACCTCATAAGCCAGGACCCAGGGTGTAGAATAGGAATCCCCAAGGTGGCTTCAAAGTTCTCCCCTCCAAGGACTAGACCCACTGTAGAATAGTGCCCCCAAGCCCCATCCCGAAGAAGTATCCTGGTATACCAGAGGCAATGGTACTGAAAGCCATTGAGAGGTCCAGTAGAATCAATAGGGACACATTCCCTCTGTCCAGCTCCTTGCATAGATCAACAATCAAAGTGACCAAAGCTGTTTCAGTCCCACAGCAAGGCCAGAAGCCAGACTGAAATGGATCTAGATAATCCATTTCATTTAGGAACCCCTGAAGCTGAGTGGTCATCACTTGCAACAAAACCTTGCCCTCCCAAAAAGGGATGTTACAGACCGGCAGGTCATCATCTAATCCAATCAGGTTCACGGAGGTTTTTTTCAGTAAAGACCTCACCAAAACCTCTCTTAGGATGAAACTGTGCTTGGCTGCAGTGAGGTATTCACCACACTCTTTACCCATTCAGCCAGTTCCCCTTCTGGCTGCTTTTACAAGTATGCTCTCACCTCTCCAACAATCCTATCCACATCCTGAAGCTGCACAGACTGACGCGTATCCAATTGTATGGAACAAGCAGAAGTCAAGATTGCATCCACTGAATCTGAGGGATTCTGTGTGCAAAATATCATGAAAATTCTTGACAGCAGGCTCCTGTAGGGCACAGTGTAAAAAGGCTCATGGCCATCTGAGATAGCTCTGCTGGATGACACTGTGCAAATGCAATGGTGGCAGAAAAGAAAGCTTTCTTTGCTGTTATCACTGCTACAGCATAGGCTTTCCAACTAGCTACAGACAGTATTTAGTCAGACTTGCATCAAGTCTTCTGCCACAGGCATCTATTCCCCAACCCACTTGTTTCAGCACCACCAGCTTCCCAGTAAACTTGGAGCTTGTCTAGTTCCACCCTGTGGGAGGGAACTGACTGTGACCACTGCCCTGGCCATTTTCCTATTCCAGAGATTAGCCAAGGCTTTGAAAGGATCACCTGCTGAGGAAAAGTCTTCAAGAGCCATCAGGAATACATTTGGATCCATAAGCCTCTTGGAGTGGCTCTCTTCTACACCAAGAAAGTTCACTTCTATCCCTCTCAATAAAGGGGAGGAGCAAGAGAATACAGCCAGCCTCCTTGGCCACTGAACATCCAATAAACCTTAAAATTCCCACCCACTATACAGAGTTCTGGAGAACATACTTCAGAGTTGTAGAATTCCACCACAAAATGCTTACTCCAAAGTTTAGAAACTTGTTCTTCCTTCTTCCAGTTGTTCTAAGAAAATTAAAGCTGAAAAATGTATGTTTTATCTACAAGCAATTATACATGACACCCTATCCCTTTTAAAAGTGACTATACAAAATACTTATGGGTAGATGCAAAGAGCTATTTACAGCATAATAAACTTAAGAATTTTACCAGGGAGAACTAGATCAAACCTCCAACATTGCTCCAGATACAAGAGGGCACTAGACAAAGTACCTCCTTATGAGCCCCTTCCTCTACCAGTGGTGCTTGGTGGGTTTATCTGGATGTGCCCACTCATCCTTTTTATTTCTCACATTATCTAAGAACATGGTCAGGAACCTTTGGCCTTCTAGATGTTTTGGACTACAACACCCATAATCGTTCAACACTGGCCATGCTGGCTGGACCTTTTGAGACTTGAGGCCCAAAGCATATAGAAAGCCAAAGTTTCTCCAGCCCTGAACTAGAATGATGTGAGGTCAGGGGCATTGCTGGAAATGGAAAGGTTGGTTAGATCCAAGTATGTGGCACTTCTCTGAGCGCAAGGCACAGACTTATATTAAAAAGTGAGTGGGACAGTAGAGACATCAATGGCAGGCCCAGTCCTCAGAGGAAAGGGTCCCAAGCACAGTTCCAGCTTTCTCCCATTCTTCCCACAGAACAGTCTTTTCCAACCTGGTATGCTTCAGATTGGACTACAATTCATATCAACCCAGCCAACATGCCCAATGGACATGTTAGCTGAGGATGATGGGAGTTGTAGCCCAACACACAGGAAGGGCATGAGCATGAGTGAGGCTGACACAGAGACTATGCAACAGGGCTCACAGATATACACTCACATGCATCATTCACTGAAATTGTGTGTAAATATGTGTGCTCTACAAACAGACGCTCTGCCTTAAATACGTGCAGCAGGACATATTTTGCCCCTCAGTCTATAGGGCAGAACCAGTGCTTCGTTCTTCATCCACAAATAATAGAAAATAGGGTGAGGAAAGACTGCAAATGTCCAAGAGCTCTTTTTTAAAAAGTCAAAACACTTTCAAACTCCTGAAGAGATGGAATGGCAACAATAAAGCATTCAGCATTATCACAATAGTAAATCTGACCCAAGAGACCAAGAAGGAAAGATAACTAAGCAACAGTATTTTTCAAAAAGTAGTAGTGCTTGCAGTAAACCTGACCCAAGAGCATACGAAGAAAAGATAACTAAGCAGCAGTACTTTTCAAAAAAGTAGTAGCACTTGCAGTAGATAATGAACTGCACATGACAAGAATGTGATGCTGCAACACAAAAGCCCAATGCTATTTTACTTGTATTTCTGTAACAGAAGACAGATTACCCCTATTCTGTACCTCAGTGAAGATTCCCTCTCCTCCAATGACTAGCTATGACTATCAATTAACTTTAATTGACTTTTTTCACATACTGCAACATCCAGATTTTCCTCCAGCTTTTCAGACACAGGTACTGTTATGTTGCTTCTGCTCCTAGTCTATATATTTTGTCCAGGGAAAATGATGGATCCACAGAAGCTCCAGCCAGGGTTTTGTCTACGGAGACCTCTACAGACACCTTTCTTTTTTCATCACAGCCTCCATCTTGCAAAGCAGGTCTGCTTGGAGAGACAATGACCACAACATCTGGTCAGCTGGAGCTTCAAAGACACACACACAAGTGGCAGTCTCCCAGGCAAGATTTTTGGATTTTTTTTCTTCCTCTGTCCCCTAATTTTTGCACCATCATGCCTGAGGATGAGTCCTGGGAGAAGCTGAATCACTTGCTGTGTTTGTGACTTTTCAGTGATCTAATAAAGGTATTATTCAATCCCAAACTTTATTTCTATGGATAGATTACATGACTACTTGCCCCACTAAGCACTGGTACAGTACATTTCATGGCCTAAATACCCTGAAGGCACTAGATCCCATCTGATCTCAGAAGCTAAGCAGGATCGAGCCTGGTTAGTACTGAAGGAAGGACTTCCAGGGAATACCAGGAAATGGTGTAGGCTACCTTTCAGGGGTAGGAAATAGTAAAACCACATCTGAGTATTTCTTGCCTGAGAACACTCTATGAAATGCAGGGGATCATTGTAAGTCAACAGGTGACTTGAAGGCACACACAAACACACAGTACATTCCATCTGAAGTATCGCAATCCAGAAAAAAATGGCAATTCAAGAAGGATTCTGAAACCTGGACATGGCTATATGGATTATAAAGGTTCTAAGGAAGGCAAATCATATGGACAAGCCTAAAGGAAGTTGGCACTCTTAGTGCAGAAAACCAGAAAAAGGAGCAGATCTGGTAGTGGATATTTCTCTCTCTCTCTTACCCTGGATGCTTCCAGTACTCTCTGCTTTCACATTCACTGGTGACCAGGAATGAAAAAGTATGTTTGAAATGACCAAAGATAAATTTTAGACCACAAGCAAAGGGGAAAAAGAATCTTTTCTAAAAAGTTCACATAAGCAATAAGTTAGTTTCAGAAGATGCATAGCCTTCTCTCAAGTCTACAAATACTATGTCACTTAGAATGACACTCCTTTAAAAAACAACCCTTAGTAATATTTTTTTTTACAATGAAAAAGTGATTTTCAAACGAAGCTGCTAAAAATAATAAGGAACTCTATACATTAAAATACTAGTGGGGACCTGCTGTTGCTTACCTCTTCTCCCATTAGATCTATGGGCAATGATCTGGAATGAAGCAAATGACAGTCCACCAGCATTTGGAGAACCTACATTAGAATGTTAAATTAAAGGAATCCAAAAGGCCACAAAGAGAAAATGTTCTGATCCAATTCTAAAGCCCCAGATCACCTGAAAAGCCATTGCTTATAGTCAGCAGAGTTCTTGGAACAGAGCAAAAAGAAATATAAGAAGTCCCATCATACACACCAAATATTTTCGTATGGTATTTTTTAGTATGATAATCAATATATTTTGGTGTTCATTTTTCAAAAAACTGTGAGGATTTTAGTGGTATAGAAGTCTAATTTGTTGGTTTATGAAAAACCCACAAAAGTTGTCCAAGGCATGCCACAAACATTAGCAGGAAAGCAGGGGGAAATCTTGTACCTTTTGTGTAAATGCATGGCCCATAGAAGTCAATGGGCTCCTTATGACTTCCATGGACTTTGGATCCAAGTCAGTGGCACCTTGTGACTTCCGTGCGTACAAGGTAAAAAGCAACCACCAAAAGAAATGCCAGCTCCATAGCCACACAAGATGTAATACATTCAAATAAGTTTGGCCACTTACCTATAATATATGTGAGTACAAATCCTAGAATCAGTAAAGAGTACCTAATTAACTAAGCTATACCACTAGAACTCACGTAAATATTAAGTTAGTTAATTAAAAACAAACAAGACTCTTACTTGTCCTCCTGATGATGGTCTTCCTGGTCACTGAGTTCATCATCATCTACCAGATGCCCAAAAGGTTCAGAAGAAATGGAAACCATGTTGGAAAGAATGACTCTGCTGTCACTGCTACCCGTAAGCACTAGCTGGTCATGGGAATGGTTGTAGCGGACATTCCAAACCCTAAAAACACAAGCATAGCCACAAAAATCAGGCCCCGGAGCCATTACACATAGGCTGAAAATAGTCATGTAACAGAGATTTCAAGTCGTCTAGATTTCAGGATGTCAGTTTCCAAAGGATTGCTGAAGACTTGCTATAGGCCAGTTTCCTGGGATCAATCAAGACCAAGGTGTGGCCAGTACACTGAAAACAGATGGTAAGTCAGAGTCAGACAACACACACATATGCAGAAAGTGGCAGGAGGCCATTCTCATTAATTCTTCCTTCCTCCTGTAGCTCCATACTCCCTGTGAAGCTGCTCTGGAGACTACAGATCCTTCTGTGAACTGAAAGATCACTGTTTGCAGAAAAGTTTAGCTGTTTTTCACCTAACAGAACTTATTAGCCCAGAGAAACAATAATATTTTCTTTCCTTGAACTGGATAGCCCTTCACAGGATTACTTTTCCCAGACAGCAGTTTTCAAAGAAATAGCTGTGTTAGTCTCTTGCAACATAAAAAGGAAGAAGGGAGGGTAAGGGGAAAACAAGAAAGAATGTAGCAATACCTGTAAGACTGTTTTTTATTTTAGCATGAGCTTTCTTGGATATAAATCCAGAGCACTTCTTCAGACTCTATTCTGCATTGGAAGAAGTGGGTTTATACCCACAAAAGCTCATGCTAAAATAAAAATGGGTTTGTCTTAAAGCTGCTGCTACATTCCTTCCTTCCTTCCTTTTTCCTTTTCCTTTTTTTTTTTTGCCTCCCCGCCCCCCTTGCTCCCTTTCATTTTCCAAGATAAAGAACCAAAACAGTGATAGGTAGGGACCATAACAGTGCTCCAACGTTCCTTCCATTTGGAGTGGGGGGTAAAGTAAGTGGGCTCCCTGTAGCTTGTTCTCGCATGGACCTATTACATCTATTCTGGAGATGGATACCCAAACTAACTCCAGTCAAAATCTAAACTGAGTGTATGGGAAATTAACAGAATCTCCCTTTCTCTTCTACTCCCTTTATGGCAGAAACCATCTTAAAACTATTATCCTTAATTTTGTTTTGCAAAACTACATCTTCACAGATCCAATCAACCAGCTGTATGAAGGGAGAGGCCAAAAGGGATGTAAATCCTGCAATGACAGTCTTTGCTTATTGTTTAACACATCACGCAGCCCTTCTGCATACAAAACATTTTCCCAAAAGCAAAACTTAGATTACTTATATTAACTTGAGGAACTAAACCCCAATTTACCTCAAATCCTTACTGAGAAGAGTTAAAACAGTCCATAAAACAAAAGAAGGATTAATACTATTAACTGTGTTTTCAAATTAAAGCATCATATTAATACCAACTGTCTCCAGATTTTCCATTGTTCTAGTAGTTTAATAATCTTCTCAGTAAGTAACATGCTCTTCTATGAAGTTAGATTTTAGGTACCAGTTCTGAAGTAGCTGTGCATTCTGAATTATTTGGCCACAGATGCTGCACCCTAAAAATCTCTGAAATCTGAACAACGTTCCATTTTTTGGCTACACAGAAATCTTTCTACAGTAATCTTCAATAAAAGGGAACTGTTAATCTCTGTTAAAACCAGTCTTAAAACTTTTTTACAATACGGATAATGCCTTCCTAGAAAAAAAATTCAGCTAGTTTTTAAAATGCAAAAACTGTAATAAAATACGATATTCTGTTGAAGGGGAAAAATGATACTCATCTAAGCTTTGTACCAACAACTGAACTTGTCTGCTCAGTTTAACAGCACAATCAGATTGAATTTGAGACATTCTGTATTCAAATTCACCATACCAATGGGAATGCTCCTCTAGTGTCTTCACTGGCTCATTGACGTTTCTGGTGTCCCAAAATTTCACCTTGCAGTCATCTCCACAACTAGCCAGATAGTACTGTTTGTTGGGATTAAAATCTAGGTCCCGTACCAGCTGTCCGTGAGCATTTTCGATACAATATATCTGGCTGCAGCAATTTAAAAAAAGAGACACATTTAGAATAAATATACCGTATGTAAAACAAAACCTAGCTGCATTGGGACCAGAAAAGGATGTTGTTACCCTGATTTCTGGGGTCCCTTGAGGGACACCTCAATGTGCTCCACGTGATGGGGAATGGAAACTAGCCAGAGCACAAGCAATAGCCATGCAAGAGGCAGGGTAACCTAGCGGAGTCTTTTTACCCAGTTTTTAGGTGTCAGGCCAAGCCAAAAACCAAACAAAAATGTCCAATAAAGGATTTTATTGAATGCAAGTCACACGCACCAACGCAATCATGCACACACACACACACGAGCTATTAAGAAACAAAAAAGAGCAGAAATTGGATAGGGGAGTATTGGAGGGGTACAGTTGGGGTAATACTGCACCTTTTCCTGAAGTCCTGGGTCCGGGAAGACAGCAGGGAAGTGGGGCTCAGCATGGAGAGGGTTGAGGGGACCACTCAACAGACAGAGCAACGGTCTGCTGGGGTGACCGGGAGTGATCCAAAGAACCACTCAAAAACTGGGACTATTGGTAGGGGGAAAAGTACCTGGAGGACTAACCCTTTCCCGGGGAGAACAATGGGTGTTGGAGCAATAACGAAGCTCCACCATAGCAATTTCCTTTGTGTGATGGGATTGCAAGGTGTTGCCAAAGTCTCAGGATCTTCGGCTGTGTTAGTGATGTGACTTCATGTAAATGGTTCTCACCTGATGGAATATTTGCTCAATTTGGGGCAGACACGTTAATCCCCTCAAGTTGGCATCTCAGGGCTGAGGACCCTTGGTTTATTGTGGGTTTACACATCTTGAGGTCTCCTGGGGCTACGTGACTGGGGATTTTACTGGCCTGACCTGGTTTTCGATCTTTGACCATTGCTGCCTAAGTGCCCATCCGGGTGACCTCTCAGGCACATTGAATCATATTTTAATATCAAAATTGTAGACTCTGGGATAGGGTTTTTCCAGTGAAATAACAATGTTTACACTGAAAATTGAGATGTTTCTATTTAGGGAAATGAAAATTTGCTGCATTTGCTCCGATGTGAGTGTGTGAGTGTCTGCCTTGTTGCATTAACAATACTTCTGTATTCTAATGGGATGCATATGGATATCTGGGCAAGTATACTGGATATGAAGAGCATCAAAGCATAGCTGAAGTGATTTCCAGTCTCAACTAGACTCACACACTACCACTCTCTCCTCCATTACCAAAGAGGTGTCTGGCAATGGTGAACACCTACCATTAGAATCTTGTCCTCCAGCATACCGGCAACCTCACTGAGTGGCTGGATCAATGCCAAAGCCATCTACCCTATATGACAGGGTAAGCAACACATGTCCCTTACCTGCTGCCATCTCCTCCATCAAGCCTCGTCAAGCTTTCCATCCCATTCCTCCCACCAAATTTACTGCAGTGGTGGCAAGAGCTAACTCTTTGCTCTTCCTTTCTTTCAGAACATGATGAACACAGCATACACAGCATACATGAGACTGAACACCACTACATTTTGTTTCCCAAGCTAGCAGTATTCCCAGAGGCATTATTATCCTTGTAAACAAACTGTGCAAATCTTCCTTAAGATGAAAATAGCATCTCCAAGGGAAGACGTTAGTCTCTGCACTCTCAGTGGCAAATGCAGCTGCAGCCCTGATAACATGCTGTGACCATTGGTTTCTTCATGGAATGGAAAAATATGGCCCGCAAACTTGTAGAGCTGGCCCACTTTTGATGTAAGCAAAAGGGCAAGTAATGAGTTAAAGTACCTGACACAGTATAGGGAGGTGAAATGAAGATGTGTGCTACAGCAGATTCATGACAGGTCAAATATTGGTTACAGATCTGTCTTCTTTGATACAGCCTCAAAATTGACATATTGTTATTTTTAGCTGTTTTAGCCAACTAAAGAATACCTTTGGCATCAACTTGCACAAACCACATCATACTCCAGGAATGTGTACATTTACAAAACAGGTGACCAAAACCACTTAACAGCTGTTATGTGCTACAATTTTACAGGTAAAATATTGTAAGTTGACAGGAAAAAATTGTAATCCATCATCGCACAGCCTTGAGAACATTTGTTTGGAATAATATGAACTGGAACCACAGAAGAAAGGCACATATGGTTCAAAATGCATTTTATCTTTTTTTTTTTTAATAATCATATTGCCATGATTGTTCCAGTGTATGACAGACACATTTAACTATTTTTAGTTTTGATGTCCAATGGTAATAAAGAGAATGGACTGTTCAAAAAGAACCTATCCTAGAAGTTCTGTTAGGGGAGTAACTAGCACAACTGGAACAAGCAACACCTAGCCTCATGAAGCTCTGAGGAGTTGTAAAATGGCTGCTGGAATACCTTGTATAAGCAAAATCAAAGAGCTGATCTGACATTAATGTAAGATTGAAAACAAGGTTTCTACAACAAGCAGAGGTGTTGCACTATTTGAATGATTTTCCTGAATGTAACTCAATGGTGCTAACAGCTTAAATGATCCTAGAACAGGAGTTGAGATACATGGGACTCCTCCAAATTTTCCAGTCCAGTAGAGAAATGAGGTGGTAAAACAGAGGCAAAATCATCCATATCCACATACATGTAATACTTGTTCTCTCTGCCACCTTCAGCTGTAGCTGACTAGGAAGTTTCTCATCTCATTCCAGAGCTTAGCATCCTCAGACTATCATTCCTAGGAGGATATGTCTATCTGCATATCACTTTGTGATTCTTTGTAGATTTTTCTTGCAAATGCTAATAATAAACTAGAGATGCCTTCTTTCTCAGAAATGGCATCACCACAGAGAGAATATGGGTTAGTATGTGATATGATCTACAATGGCCCCCTCCTTGTTCTCCTTCAGTCAGCAGACAAAGGCTTGTTTGTTTGTTTGTTTGTTCAGACAGGCTTGTGGAAGTGAAGGCTTTTAAGGACAGGTTGTAAGAGCTATACTGTTCTGAACTGCATAATAATGAGAGCAGCAGATTTGCTGTCCTTCAGAATACATTGGCTGTTAAGGCAATGGAACCCTGGTTATGTGTGCTAGATCTGGAGATGGGGGAGGTTGGCCTGCGTGAACTCCCTAACAGACCTTATCTCTTCTCCCATGTGCCTCCTTCCCCTAGCAACCTTCAATCAGCAAAACCACCTAATCCTTTGTATTATAGAACTGATTGAATCTCATATGTTAAGCAGAAACCTGAACAAGGGTCCAGGAATGGTGAAGGGACCTGACAAAAACAATCTCTCCGAAGCTGCTATTGGGATTACAAAGGAAATCTCCATAGGCTACCAAGGCTGCTCCGGTTTCCATTGACCTGCTACTGATGAATAGATTTTGTTGGGCTGATCTAGGTCAGAGCCTTGGGTTCTTACCTTTCAGTTTATCCTTCACCACATTAAAACCTTTAGGCAGAATTAAAAGGAGGCAATGACTCTTGTTTTCCAGAATTGGGTTTGTCACCCTATATCCATAGCCAAACACTTTCTTCCTCACAGAAAGACTTGATAGGGGAGGCAGGATTCAATGTCAATTTAGAGTCTGTGTGAACTAGGCCTACAGAGCCACAGTGAGAGAATTCTTTCCCATTTTAAACTGCTTAAAATTCAGTTGAAGAAAGCATGGCAGCATGGAACTGACCCTTTCTTAGTTAAATACAAGGGTGGTGTGTGAGAACCAGTTTAATTTAAGTCCAGTTCTCTATAAGCTCTTGTGGGTATCACAGAGAATGGGGAACAGAGCAGTTTAATGAAACCACTCCCTCAATTAAATCACTGCCCTGGTTTTCTACTCTATGGGAATAGAGACACTGTGGTGTGTGCTTCCATGTAACACTAAGTCACATACATAAGCAGACAAGAGCCTGTGCAAAACCCTGAAGTCAAGAGGTTCACTTTCTGCTTTCCTTCTTGCATGCAAGGGAAGAAGGAATACACTAGGCATTTTATTTATTAACTTACAAAATTCTGGTTATTTCTTCATCCCAGTCATAAGGGAGTAGAGAGAAGAGGGAGAGGATGAGCCTAGAGCACACAGTGCTCAGTCTCAGTTTAGAATTATGTGACTGAATGCTTTCTCTCTGTGTGGTGTTTTCCCAATACAATGTTAAGCATCCACTAGAAACGTATTACTCATGATCTAGTACAGAGGTCTAAAGTTAAGATTTTAAAACATATTCTTGTAGAAAATAGAATGGGAACGTGACAGAACAATGAAAAGCCTTCTAACTATATATTTTTAGCATTTCCTATCTGAATTGATCATGAGAGGTTTTTTTTAGTGAAAAGAAGCATAAATGGAAACAATGGGAAAAATAGTGCTACACCCATGAGCATGCAGGAGACATAAAACTAAATTTAAAGTCAACTCCCCCTTTAAGGCAGCAGAAGTTATTACAAGACATCCGTCTTCCAAGGCTAGTGATAAATTACTATGTGCTAAGGGGATAAGCTGTATCTTAAAAAAGCTTGCACAGACTTCTGTTGTCATAGCAACAGATGTGCACAACATCACTCCTTTGCTTATCAAAATCACAACTAGAGCAGGAAAAAGTCCCATACTTCTTAAACTGATGCATGAGTTCTGTTGGCATTCAAAACGTTGATACGCTGTGCACTAAATGTATTTATTTTTAAAAAATGTGCTAAGCAACTAAGCTGATAATAAACTGGAAAATTCTAGTGTATTTATCCTAAAGAATACTGTCAAAATCAAATGGAAACACTGATCACTCCTCCACTAAAAATAAAAATAAACCAAAAACAAAGAACCTTAAATTTTTGTGAAAGAAATTTTTTAGGACATTTGGGTCAATCAGCTTTAAAATATCAATCCAGGATAGAATATGGAGTCACTGTACTCTGGACTGACTGAAAATTCAGTGACACACTCCATAACTATTCATGCAGTGTAATCTAGCATGAGGTAAACTAATGGAGCGTTTGCCATTACCATCATTATTAACAGAACTGCACCACAGTGTTAAGATACAAAGACTTAAGATGACAACATATCACAACTTTATAAGTTTGCTATCTTTATGATGCACATGTAAAAGAAAACAATTAAGGATATAATTTCTACTGCTGTCCACTTTTAAGAAGATGCCCTGTCAGAAGAGGATTATTTTTTAATAAAAACACACTTCTTAGGAATTTTTTATATATATATATATATATAAAAAAAGAAATCAAGCTTCTTACTTCATTGTTCTTATGTCCCATCCTCGAATGGCTGTGTCATTTGCTGTTGCAACCTGTGTGCAATTATGATGTGGACTCCATCGCCCAGAGGTAAACTTTAACTGTCCTTTTCCTTCCAATGCAACTGAATTTGACAGCTGTACATTAAAAACAACCCCTCAAACGATTAATCTAACATCCTGCATGAACAGAAAAGGCAAAAAACAACAACACCCCACACAGTGCAAAACATTTCTCTGTCTATACAGACTGAATTACTTAAGAGGTAACAACTAACAGATGAGCATGAAACTTAAAACATGGAATTATTCATGTATCAGACAATAATAGTTCGATTTTATAACATACATTATTGACTTGCTGGCAAGTTAAACGTTGTTCTATCAAGTCCAAAAACAGCAAAACTTTTCAAGTATGCATATATTAAGAGATAAATGAGAAATACTAGTTTTTGCTTTTTAAAATGTAGTCCATTATTCCTGTCATATTGAAAAGGAAAGATGGAAAGAGAAAAAAAATCTCTTATAGACATAATCTAGGCTGCTTCTCAACACTGAAACTATTCAGACATTAGATGAACGGATCAAGTCTTGGGCTCATATGCTTATCTCACTCAACCTATGGAACACGTGTATCTAGTCTGCTTTTCATCATGTCTGCTCAGGAAGATCCCACATTCAAACAGATGGTGGACTTTGCAATGCAATTTCTATCTCACAACCCAGGGCGAGAGAATACACAAATTTATGGACCACTCTAAACCTTCACCTGCTTCCTTGTAGAGACTTAGGGACTACATAATGTCTGAAATACAGTAGGCCCTCCACAGGGATATGTTCCCAGACTTAACACAAGGGATACATTCCCAGACTTAACACAGATGGTGAAAAATGTGGATAATACCAAATGCTATATTTTGATCCCCAAGCCAGGCAAGGCGGTGAGTGAGGAAGACAGTTCCACTTCCTGGCTCCTCCTCCATTTCTGCTTTCCTTCAAGCTGGTCTTGGCCAGCAGCCTTACCTTGGAAGGCAAATCTGGTGGAAGGCCTAGTTGCTCAAAGCCATGTGCCTCTGTCAGCCAAGGACGGAGTGTCTGTCTGCTTCCTCAGACAAGAGAGGTATTGAGGGAGCTTTGCGAGGCTTCCTGTGCCTCTCTTGGCTGAGAAAGGCATGTCCTCAACCAAGAGAGGTGCAGAAAGCCCAGGTATGCATTGCTGTGTGTGTCTCTTGCCCTGGCTGTGCAGAGCAAAGACCCCAAATGGTGGCAGCAGCCAGGGCCTAGAGCAGATCACAGACAGGTGAAACCATGGCTACCAATCACGTAGTAGTTATATCTGCTGTATAGCACGTCATTAATGTAGTCCCCTAGGGACATTAGGCAAGATGCTTCAAGTGGAGGCACTGACCTAGAAAGGAAGGGAATTGTAGTGAGCTGATTATTGGGCTACATCTCCTCTGACACATATCAGCACTTGAAATGCCAATATTCTGTTACAGAATATAAGGTTGTTGTACAACTAGCAGATATCATGACCTTCTATAACTGCTTCTTCTAATAAACTTGATCTATGGAATTTTTCCTTCAAGGTAATCTGCTTGCACATCCATACAATAAAAAGGATGTGTGTTTGATTTTGTAACATTTAACAGACACCCACAATTTATATCCTTTTGGGATAGCCTACTAATCATTCTTGCTCTTTGTAGAGGTTTTTTGTTTGTTTGTTGTTTTTTTAAGAAACTTATTCTGTTCCTTCTATTGGTCAAACTGGGTAATACCTTTTATTCTTTTACTATTAAGTTTACTGAACACAGTATTCAGGTGTTCCTAGCACAGTATTCAAGCGCAGACTTGATTAAAATCTGAGCTGATTTCAATATGAGAGAGAAGTGTGCATTTGTCCCATGATATAATAGTCATTAGAGGAAGAAGAAGATATTTGACAGGGTAACCATCCTGAACTTCCCTGAGATCCAAGATCAGGTGCAAGCCTCTGTCCCAGTGGGGGATCATTAAGTATCTTGAGTAGAACCCAAGATACATCAGGGATGGATCAACTTGTTCTATCGCACCCTTATATAAGACTGTTACAATCTCCTGGTTGAGTGGGTCTGAAGGCTGCATACGTCAGAAGGTTTCCACTCGGGCAGTTCATAGAACTCTATAGAATATCCTTGTTGAATTATATCAAGGACCTGTGTATCTGTATTCATAGCATCCCATTTGTCAAAGAAGGGTGCTACCCAGTTCTAAAAGGGAAAGTGAGGTTGGTAGCTGCTTGGCAAAGGAAGGAGTAAAAAACAATGTTTGAAGTCATGAAGCGGTTTCTTGGCAAAGTAACAGTGCTTTGACTGACCATAAGAACCTTGAGAGGAAGAAGAACCTTGAGAAGGAGTTTCTGGAATGTTGACAAGATGGAGAATGTGAAATTTGCTTGGCTGGGAACGGCTTGAGCCAGTACAGCATAGCCTTGAGTTGTTGTGCAGGCTGGGATTAGAGTCTGTACTTCTCAGCTGTTGACCTCATTTTCTGGTTGTGCTCCAGCTTTTCATCCATGGAAGAGTGGAACAAGCCCTGCTCATCAAACAACATATCTTCAATAACAGACCTTAATGTGAGTTAGATCTGAGAAGTATAGCCAGTTACGCCTATAAGTGATGGCATCAGCCATGGCTTTTGGACTTCAGTTTGCTGTGTGCTTTGCTGTAGTAATCTGATTAGCTGCCATCACCCAACAGGTGCTCTATTAGGGGTGCAACCTGTTTGCAGAGGAACTGTTGATAGGCCCCCCATACACATCTCATAATTTCCTACTGTGATAGAGAGAGCAGCCGTGAAATAGGTCTTGTGGGCCATGGCATCAATCTTACACCCTTCCTTGTCAGCCAGAGAAGTATGGGCTTTCTTGGATGATCCAGATTGTGCTGCTTCAGCAACAATCAAATTTGGCTGAGGGTGCTTGGTACAAATTTTTGATCCTCCTTGAAATGGAGGGAACTGAGGCCGGAGTCTGTCAAAAGGTATGAGATCAAGCAATGGACTGAAATGAGGAGTGTTGCTCTCTATAATGGTCCTCACAAATATGTTGGGCATCTGTTCCAATAACAGGGGAAGAACACGAATGGTCCTCCAAATAATGATTGCGTCTTCAATCCCTATAGTAGGTAAATGTCAGTATCAAAATTGAGAGTCCTCTTGGGATTGAAACCTGCTCCGGTATTGAGACAGGGTAGGAGGTTGTGTTTTCCAGTTGGGTCTCACACACTCCAGCATCTCAGGTATTGATCTTCTCAGTGTCAACCCTGGGGCCTTGCAGTTGCTAATAGCTGGACCACAGGAGAAGAAGATTTCTCCAGGGGATTTCTCTTCTCTTGCTCTCTCAGTAGGAATTGATGCTTTGAATCTTGTTCGACTGCACATCTATCTCTCTGTAGATTCTCTGAAGAACTGGGGTAGAGGAATGATGAAAAGACTCCACATAGGTGAGAATACAAGATGAGCATGGGTGGGACTCTTGAGTAGCAGGTCCCAATGTAGCTGAGTCTTGAGGGGTACAGCGTGGAGGCTAGTCTTTATTCTCCTTCTTATGTTCTCCCAAATCCTAAGATGAAAAACACTTCTCTTCCTAAAGCTGTTTCTCTAGAGACTTTCTGGGAGTAAGCAAAACATCTCTTGGCTTTTGGTCCACAAAGAGGGCTCAGGATCCTCTTTCAGTGTTGGAACCAATGGTGCTGATTTGCCCTCTGAAGAGGCTTGAAGAGGGGCCAAAGGGGTCTGGCTTACCAAACACTCTGGCTGATGCTTCATGGCCATAGATGGGAGTCAGGAGATACCCACTGAAGCTGCATAAACTGGCTTATTCTAGGCTGCAAGGCCCACAGTCTGGAGGTCCCCATCCCACTAAAGAGCTTTAATATGGGAAGCTCCATTTTGCCTTGCTTAGGTCAGGGAAAACAGGCACAAGTCAACTGCATGGTCCTTGCTCTGGCAGAGGGGACAGTGTGCATGATCATCCAAAAGACTTCAAGACTTCTTGAAGAAATTCTTTGAGGCCATAAGCCCCAGAAGAGAGAGAGAGAACAGATGAACTGACAAAATGTCAAAACACTGAGACTTCCTAATGCTACTATTGTGATGGCAGATGAAAAGAAACTGGGTTTTGGCAGGAACACACAGCTTATATGAATGCAGGCAAGGGGGTGGGGTTACCACCAAAACATAGCTCTAGAAGCTTTCAAACACCTCTGCACAGGTGCAGAATGATCCATATGTGTGAGTCACAGAGGCCATGAAGAAGAAATGTACTATTGCTTGCAGAAGCCTTATGAAGTTAGAGCCTTAGGAAATCAAATACCTGGGTCTATCTCTGTCTCCAACCCCTACCACTTGTTTTCACCATTGTTGGTACTTGTGCAGGACAGTTCCTTGTACAAGCAACTAAAATATCCAACCTCTGGTACAACCAGAGGTTGTGACATCATAGTGCCCTTACAGGATCTAGGCCTTTGTTCCTGTACAGCTCTTTATGATATTCATAGCAGGAATTATACATAAAAACCAAATGAATGTAAATCAGTTTGATTTGTGTAGCACTCACATCACAGAAGTCATCTGTCCACGGCATGGAAACTGGGCTACTTTGGAGGATTTTTAAAAGGTTTTGGAGACAATGGTCTCAGAATGTGTAAACATTCTTAAGTGAAGGGTTAATTTGGACGTTTATTGGAAGGAATGGATCAGCTAATGAAAGGTATTTGACAGTGATGAATTTCTGTAACTAAATTCAAGGAAAGTAAATGAGAAAGCCCAAGAACTTGATGTTCAGTAGAAAATTCTCTTTCTATTAAGTAGTATGACTTGTGACAGACTGGAGAACATCCCAAAGGAACTGCTTGTATTTGATACAGATTGGAATTAAGGAGAAATATGGTAACTTTGAGATTATGAGCAAAAGAGACTGCCTAGGACAGTGAAAGCCTAATTAACATTCAAAGAACCTTAAAGCAAGCTGAAGCAGAGCAGCCCAGGGGGAGCAAGAGGAATGGGAGGAAATGCTAAGCATGTCTGTAAAAACCTGACACTTCAATCAGACAAGAATGTTGATCACAGCATGCAAACAGACTTTGCTCTAGAAAAAGGAGTTGGCCAACAGTTGGCAAGGGAGAAAGGGAGTATTAGATTGGTCAATTCCATGTAACACTGGCAATCACTAAAAATGAAGAAAGAAAGCTGGCTGGTTGACCACCATGGAGGAGGGTAAAAAGAGGCAGATCCAGAGAAATGAACAAAGGTTTTTAGCAGGACCAAGTATGACCATTCTGGTGCTGCTGAGTGTAATATGCAATCTCTGAGTTTACTTCATGAGGAGGAAAAAAAGATTTCTTACTATCGGTTTTTAATCCATTAATCCTCTTCTAAGGTGATGTACTACCACAGTTAAAAACATTAGTACTCTATTTGAAACCAAAATAACAACAGACAGATAACTATCCAGCATTATGCCTCATTTCAATTTGTTTCACTACTTACCACAGCCTTGCTTGAACTTTCCTGCAAATCCCACAGAAGCAAGTGGTTATCAGCCAGAGAAATTAGCTTTTTGCCATCTCCCATTGGCTCCCAAGCAACACTGTAAACACAAAACGCAGCTATGTAAACTTCAGAAATGAACAGGTTGCTTACCTGTAACTGTAGTTCTTCGAGTGGTCATCTGTGCCTCATACATTAGGAGCTTTCGCGCCTGCGCAGTGGCGTTCGGAAGATTCAAGAGCTCGTTGGCTTGGTGGGGAGCCCCTCCCCCACGGTCGTACTGCGCATGCTCCTCCCGCCAAGCAACGGTCTCTCCTCAGTTCTGGTCCGCCGAAGAACATGGGACCTGAAAGAGAGGGGAAGGAAAGGTGGGTGTGTATGAGGCACAGATGACCACTCGAAGAACTACAGTTACAGGTAAGCAACCTGTTCTTCTTCTTCGTGGTCTCTGTGCCTCATACATTAGGAGACTGTGTAGCTCACCTGTAGGATGGTGGGTCAGGTCCCAGATCCTAGAGGACAGAAGCCAGCACAGCACGACCGAATCGAGCATCCCGCCTGGACCGGCAGTTGAGCCTGTAGTGGCGGATGAAGGTCGACGGCTGGGCCCAGGTCGCCACGTGGCAGAGTTCCGGTAGGTCGACCTCTCGCAAGAGGGCCGCAGACGTGGCCACAACCCTGGTGGAGTGGGCACGAAGGAGGTCCGGCGGAGGCTTCTTGGCTAGTTGGTAGGTCAAGAGGATGGTCTCTGCGACCCACTTGGAGAGGCGTTGAGATGATACCTTGTGGCCTCTTCTGCGCCTGCCATAGCAGACGAAGAGATGTGGTGTCTGTCGGTAGGACGCAGTCCTGTCCATGTAGAAGGCGAGGGCCCGATGGACATCCAGAGAGTGCAGGGCACGCTCCAGCGGCGAGGTCGGTTCAGGGTAAAAGGCCGGGAGCACGATATCCTGGTTGAGATGGAAGGTGGACACCACCTTCAGCACGAAAGAGACGTCGGGCCGGAGAATCACCTTGTCGCGATGGAAGGTCAGGAACGGGTCGTCGCAGCGCAGTGCTGCCAGTTCCCCAGCTCGCCTGGCCGAGGTGATCGCTACCAGGAACGCCGTCTTCATCGCCAGGAGCCTGTCGTCCGCTGTTGCCATCGGCTCGAAGGGCAGTCTCGTGAGCTGCGAGAGCACCAGCGATAACAACCACGACGGTAGCAGGGGCGATACCGGCGGATAGAGGTGTTGCAGGCCCCTCAGAAACCGCTTGACGGTATCGTCACTGAAGAACGCCGCAGAAGGGGATCACAGCGGCTGGTAGGCTACGATCGCGGTGAGGTAGACCTTGACTGATGGGAAGGCGAGACCCTCCTGTCGTAGGTGTAGGAGGAAGTGAAGGACGGTACGGAGGCCGGCAGGCGTCGTCGGTTCTCCTCGTTCCTCAGCAAAGGCGATGAAGCGCTGCCATTTGTAATGGTAATTCTTCCGTGTCGATTCCTTCCTAGCCGCCACCAAGACGTTACCGATGGCTGGGTCGTCTACGGCGATATCCTCCAGGCATGGAGGGCCAAGACGGGAAGGTCCGGGTGAAGCACGAGGCCGTTGGAGTGGGAGAGCAGGTCCGGTGTTGACGGGAACCTGAGAATCCTCCCCCGGGAGGCCTCAATCAGGGGGCTGAACCAATGTTGTCTCGGCCAGTACGGTGCTACCAGGATTGCATCCGCTCCGTCCGCGATGATCTTCGATATCACGCGACCGAGGAGTGGGAACAGCAGGAAGGCGTAGAGGAGTCCCTCATCCCACGGGATCTGGAATGCATCGCCGATTGATCGGGGATCGTGGCCGGCCCTGGAGCAGAAGCGCCGGCACTTTGCGTTCTGGCTGGTCGCGAAGAGGTCGACGGTCAGATCGGCCCATCGATGTCGGAGCATCTGGAAGGCCTCGTCGGCCAGGGACCACTCGTGGTAGGAGAAGGTGTCCCTGCTGAGGGCATCCGCCATGGTGTTCTCTTGCCCCGCCAGGTGAACCGCCAGCGGGTGTGTCCCCAGCGAGACGCATCAGTTCCAGAGGGCGAGCGCGATGGTCAGGAGCGTGGTGGAGTGGGTCCCTCCTTGCTTGTTCACGTAGCAGACCGCGGTCGTGTTGTCAGTGAGGATCAGTACCGAGCAGTCCATCACGAGGTGGCGGAACACCATCAGGGCCTTGTGGATGGCTAGGAGCTCGACAGCGTTGATGTGAAGAGACGTCTCACTGTCCATCCAGGTGCCCTTGACTCGGAGGTCGCCGGCGTGGGCTCCCCAGCCGAGGAGCGACGTATCTGTCGTTATCGTGACCAACGGCCTGGGTGCGCGAAACGGCATTTCCGACATCAGGTTTCGGTGGGACTGCCATCACAGGAGGGACTGACGTATTTGCGGTGGGATGCGGTACCGACGGAACTGCTCGTCCCGGCGCGGGTCGAATACCCTGACGAACCAATGCTGCAGGGGTCGCGCTCGTAGCCTGGAGAGGTAGGTGACGGCCGTGGTCACCGCCATGTAACCGAGCACCTGTTGCAGCGTCTTGGCGGATACCGTCGGGGCCTGGGAGGTCGCCCGCGCCGCCCGGGCGAGCGTCCGGGCCCTGTCCGTCGGTAGGTAGGCTCTCGCGGACACGGTATCGAGGGTCGCCCCAATGAAGTCGAGGAGGCGGGTGGGCTCGAGGTGGGACTTCTTGGGGATTACCTTGAGTCCGAGCCGAGTGAGCCACATCAAAGTGAGGTGAATGTCTTTGTACAGTTTGTCTTTGCAGGACACCACCAATAGCCAGTCGTCGAGGTAGGGGTAGACCGAGATGCCTCTTGTCCGCAGGAAGGAGATGACAGGGGCCATGCACTTCACAAACACGCGAGGTGCAGTGGAAAGGCTGAACGGCAAGACGGGGTACTGGTAGCTGGTACCGTCGATCGCGAAGCGCAGGTACCGCCTGTGCTGGGGGCGGATCGAGATGTGGAAGTAGGTGTCCTTGAGGTCTATGGATGCCAGCCAGTCTCCTCAACAGAGGAAGGGGAGGATCGACGGCAGCATGACCATCTTGAACCTCTTGGGGGGATGTATTCGTTCACTCCCCGGAGGTCTAGGATGGGGGGCAGGGACCCGTCTGCCTTCGGTACGGTGAAGTACCTTGAGTAGAAGCCGGTGGTCCTGGCCAAAGGCGGAAGCCTCTCGATCGCTCCTTTGTCGAGCAGGGACTGGATCTCCTCCAGCAGAGCCGGGGTGGCCGGGGTGGAGTAGTAGACGCCCCGTGGTGGAATATCCCGGAACTCGATGGCGTACCCCAGGCAGACGATGGTAAGTACCCAGGAGTCCGTGGTGATCTCGCGTCATCGGTCGAGGTGTCTGGCCAGGTTCGGGTGGTTGATGAGATCTGCTGGAGAGGCGAAGGACGGCATGGGTGGTGTCCTGCGGAACGCATCAAAAACGGGCCTTCCCTCCGGAAGAGGACTTCTTCGACGACGGGGGCTGTCGCCGGTGGAGCCTCCTCGGGGCGGACGACGTCGACAGTCTCGAGGCAGTCGAGCACGGGGACCGTGGCTGGTACGCCGAGGACGAGGAGGACCTCTGCCATGATGATCTTGACTGGAAGGACCGGCGGGGCTGGGGAGGCTGGTTGATCCCTATCTTCCTCACTGTCAACCAGGCCTTGACTAGGTGGTCCACGGCCTCATCCGTGGACGTGTGGAAGAGCCCTTCTCCGTCAAAGGGGAGGTCTTCATCCTCCGATGGCTGTCTTCCTGGAGGCCGGAGGAGCGAAGCCACGCATGGCGCCGGAGGGCTACGGTCCCCACCATCACCCTCGAGGTGGCCTCCACGGCGTGCCTCGAGGTAGCCAGTTGTTGGGTGGGTACGGCCACGGCCACAGCCTCTCCGAAGATCTGCATGGCCGACGCGCGCGACTCTTCAGGGAGGTCAGCCAGGAGAGGAGCCAGGCGGTCAAAGAGGTTCCGATGATAGGCCGCCAAGCAGGCCATGGTGTTGACCGTCCTGGACACCAGAGACGTCGCCAAGTAGAACCTCCAACCAAACCCGTCGAGTTTCCAGCCTTCGCGGTCAGGCGGGGTGGTGTGGGCCTGGTTGCCGCCTCGTGTCTGGGCCGACTCCACCACCACGGAGTTCAGCACAGGGTGGTTAAACAGGAACTCCGCCCCCTCTCTGGGTCCTGTAGAGGTGCTCGAGCCTATGCGGGATAGGCTGCGCGGACGCTGGCTTCGCCCAGGGCTGCTTCAGCGCGTCCGCCAGGGTCGGCAGGAACGGGAGCGGCGCGGTCGACGGCGGGCAGGCTTCCAAGTACTGGAAGACCGGGTCCTGCACTTGCGGGGCGGGCTCCGCCACCTTGAGGCTGAGGGCCGTGGCCATTCTCAGGAGGATGGCAGAGAACTGGCGCACGTCCTCCGGAGCTGATTCTGGGAGTGGTTCTCCGGAACCCAGCGGCGGCGACTCGTGGGAGGAAGGCGTGGACTCCGTGGAGTCCGAGTCCGTCTCATAGGACTCGCCGGATGGAGATGGTGAGCGTCCCCCGGCCTTCTCCTCTGTCCTCGCTGGTGGGACCAGAGAGACCACATGAGCCGCAGGCTGCGTCAAAGGAGTGTCCGGCGTGACCATCGGTACCGGCGCGGCCTCCGGGGGCGGTACCAATGGCTTTGGGTGTACCGTCGCCTGTGTTGTCCATGTGCCGGTTGTTCCCGCCCGTGCCGGAGTGGTTTGAGGGGTCGGCCTGGTCACAGTGGCCGTTGTCCGCGGGGGCGGCGAGGCCGGTCTGTGGCGGGGTGATGGCTCCCGGCCCGCGTGGGAGTTCGGAGACCCGCGTCGCGGAGAGCGCCCGTAGTGGAGTATCGGCGTTCCCGTGGTGGCGAACGGGAGCGTGGTCGTGGGGACCAGTACCTCGGGTCGGGATGGTATCGATCCCTGTAGGAGGGCGAGTAGGAGTAGTAAGAGCCCGGGGGCTCGTGCCATCCTTGCTCCAGCGCATATCTCCCCAAGTAGCCGGGGGAGTGAGCGCTCTCGCCCATGCGCACGCTCTCCAGGCGCATCTCCCGGTACCGCGGGGATGGAGGCCTGGCCCAGTGGCCCGGAGACCGGGACTCGCCACGCCGAGGGGAGGGACGTCTCCGGCCCGGGGTGTCCACGTGGCGCTCCGCCGGAGATGGACGGCGACTCAGTGGCACAGTCTCCACTAGCTTCGGAGGCTGGGCGGGTGTGGCCTGGGTAGGTTGGTCGTCGTCCTAGAGCTCCAAGATCTCCTGGACCTGCGGCGTCTCTTCCTCTGGGAGGTCGGAGAGGACCGACCCTTCCGCGGGCTGGGTAGGCGGCGGGGTCGGTGGCCTGGCAGTCTCCGCCGGAGAGTGCCGCTTTTCCTTCCTCTTCTTCTTTTTCTCCCTGGTTACCTCCTCGGTAGCGGGGCGCTTCTTCTGAGCCGAGGTTAGCGGTTTCGAGGAGGAGGAGGAGGCCGCGGGGTCGTCACGCGCCCGGCTCGCCGACACCTTCGGGATCCTTGGTAGCTTCATCACCGGTACCGAGGGCTGCGATACCGACGGTACCGAGGTCCCGGCGGCTGTTGGAGAGGGGGAGGAAGGCGAAGAAAGGCGTTTCTCCATTGAAGTGGCCTCAGTCTTCTGGGCACGGAGGGACTGTTCCCAACAAAAAGACTTCAGCCTCGCCGCCCGCTTCCGAAGTGTTTGGTGGGTGAACTCCCTACACACGGGGCAGGCCTGGATGTTATGCCCCTCACCCAGACAAAAGAGATACTTCATGTGTTGGTCGGAAAGGGCGACCTTCCTTCCACAGGAGGCGCAGGCCTTGAACAATGCCGACATAAAACGCGGGGCAGGGGCGAGGAGAAGGGGAGAGTCCGAAGACACCGCACCGAGCCGAGAACCAAGCAGGGAGAAACAGCCAAAAAGAGTCAAAACTGTGAAAAACGTACCGAAAACCAGATGGAAGTCCGTAGGGAGGGTCAAAAAACAGTCCGAGGTCGATCCAAAATCCAAAACAATGACGCAGAGAAAAAAGCACAAGCCAACAAGAAGAACCTTCTGTACGCTGAAGCGGACAAGAAAGAACTGAGGAGAGACCGTTGCTCGGCGGGAGGAGCATGAGCAGTACGACCGTGGGGGAGGGGTTCCCTGCCAAGCCAACGAGGTCTTGAATCTTCCGAACGCTACCGCGCAGGCGCGAAAGCTCCTAATGTATGAGGCACAGAGACCACGAAGAACCAAACTGCACACACGTAAGTAATTTTTATTTGAGTCCGTATGCATTTTCACCAGAACTATCATCTTCACAAGCATTGTTCTTAAGTGGACATGACTTTTTTGCAATTATTCTTATAGCATGGTATAGAGTAATGATGTAAAAATGTTGCTACATCATGAAACACATCAAACATTTTATGTCAAAATCTATATCCTACTTTATAGCAACAGCTCTTAAGGCAATTGACAGATAGCCCAGTGGAAAAGAACAACCAAACAAAAAAGAATACACTATTAATATGTGTGTATCATTAAAAACATAAACAGATTAACAGATTTGCTATCCTGTTGGTACATTATGCTAAAAGTTTCACCTTCTCCTGGGCAATGCAGCAGTGGTAAAAGAAGACAGACACCCACCACCACCACCTTATTTTCTTTATGGCCATGGCTTTAACTACTATTCTTAAGATTTGTCTCGATGACCAAACACTTTCAGAGGCATTAAGAAGCTGGAAGCAAGAGGGAACAGCTCCTGAAAAATAATGGGTCTACTGCCTTGGTTTTCTCTCAAGAAAAGACAGGTAATTAGATTCCCCGCTGAGGGTACTGTTTTCATCAGTGGAAGAGGGAGGGAAGGTAGAAAGCTGAAGGAGAAACTGAAGTGGTAGTTGGGGCTGCAGGGAGAAACTTAAAAGTCCTGGAATTCCATTCACGCAATGTTGGCTTTCATTCAGACCGTTATATTCATTTGCAATGCATAGTACCAAAACAACAACTCACAAGAGTACTTTTAAGACATCTGATGTCAACCTATGTCTGAATGTAAAACTGGCTTATATTCATAACCCTTCATAGCAGGAGTGGGTTTCTGTTGTCCATCTTGGACTCCCCTTTTTCTAGCCTATCCTCCAACTATCCCAACTTGGCAGGAACAGTCCCAATTAATCCTCTTTGGTCGCACTCTTTCAGTGGCTTTCAAGATGTCCCAATTTCTCTCTCCTCCTCCCCTACCTTCCCCGCTTTGTCCTCAGCTTACTTCAGATGCAGCACACTAAATTCAAAGTGCAAAAGTAGTTTGCATTCAATGAACTCAACGGGAGGGAGAGAGGAAAGGAGGGGATAGAATCTTGCCTTCCCAATAGGCCCTGGCAAAAGAAAACTGTTGCAGTCTCTCCTCACTTGTGGGTTCCTCTTCATAGACAATTCTAGACAACACACTGGACACACATGTCCCAGTTAAATAATAATCCTGCCTTACTCCCAAGGCAGCATACAATGTTTTAAGATCGCAATGCCATTAGAACAAAACAAAACAAAAACCTCTTAATGCAAAAGTTAAACTTCTATGTAAAATCACAAGTAAAAAACAAGTTAAGTTAAAAACAGCATTAAAAGATGCTTAAAACATCATAAAATAAACACACTACACTCTCCATCAAAAGCCTTAGCTGTAACACACTAAACAAAAACTTCCTTAAATAAAAGGGTCTTTATCTGCCAGTGGAAAGAGAGAAGAGATGGGGACAACCAGACCTCCCAGAGAAGGGAGTCCTGTAATTTGGGAGCAGCCTGTGAAGGCAACCTCTCATGTTCTTTTCAGAGTTGCTTGGGATGGTGGTAGGATCAAGAGAAAGCCTAGACAGGCTCATATATTTCTGTCTGTGAAATGCTGGAGGGTATGCAGCTGCTTCTCTGAGAAGCCTCAAGGAGCAACAGTCTATAAGCAGTCCTTCCCCTGTACAGTTTAACATAAATAATGCCCACTGAAAGTGAGATGTGGCTTTCAGATACTCCTGAAACTTTTGCTTTTGTTTTAGAAATTCATGTGATTCCAGCACGACCCAAGGGCAGAAAACTGGCCCACAGACCTGTTGCTCACCCCTGTCTTCTAGGTATCAGTACAAGAGTTAAATAAAAGTTCAGTGAGATAAGTAAAGGAGCATCACCCAAAGTAGGAAGAGCGGATAAGGGTGGGGGAAGGTATTATTTTATAAACAATTTAGCAAACATTTGCCAAATTGCATTCCTGAATAACAAGATATAAGCCAGATAACATATGAAACTGATGTTGAAATGTGTAACTTTTTAATGTTTATTGAAACAGTGAGGTGAAGTACCTAGGAATATCAGGCAGATGAAGTATACAGAGCAGTGTTTTTGTTTCCAGGCCAAGACAGGGTTTATCTGGAATTCCCATAAGGGGGGAGGAGCCAAAACATCTGGCAATGCATTTATAATTTGTTTGAAATGTCATGGTCAAGTACCATTAGCAAGTAAAGCCAAGCACTAATAACAGAACTGAACAAGCTCTATCTGGCTTATTGACAACAAGAATCCATTTTCAATGGCCCTTCATGCAGTTGTAAATCCCACTGCCTTTCCACTCACATTAAACTATGTGAAGAGGACAGAAGATTAGCATCCTGCCTAAAGTCCTCAAAAAGCGAACAGTATTGCATTTTTCATTTCTGCTGAGCTTTAAGGAGAAGGTGTTACTAACCTGACAAAAGGAGTGCTAATTACAAAGACCTATAGCTCAATCAACACACCTTGAAAAGAGTATTCCATCTGTCCTTGTGAGATGGACATTTTATTTCAATGCTAATTTATTTTATTGGATCTCATAGTTCATTCTTTTATAGCAGCAGTTGTAGCAATCCTTCAGGATTTATGTTGAAATGAAGGTTACTGTTCTTTTTTCCCCATTAAACAATTCCTTTACATTACAGTTACTTGTACTTGTAAATTATGGCCATGCAATGCTGAAGACCAAAACTTGTAATACAGACATCAATTTGATGCTAAGTGAGCATTCTGTTTAAAAAGAAAGAGTTCTTTAACTGTCTAATTTTTAAAAATCTCTTCTCATGGATAATTTTTGTTTTGCTTTAAATAAAATGTACTCCTTGTTCTTCAAAATAAAATCTTTAACAAAACTTAGTTCTTTTCCTTAAAACAGACTGTTCCAATGTTTTAAAAAATGTTTGCAATTAATTGACAAATATTTTAACCTGGACTAATATTTAAAGGCTGTCAAAGGCTGTCAATGTCTGACGTTTATATTTATTAAAAAGCTACAGCCAAATGCCATATTTTGGTGGCATTCTTTAACCACATTCTTTCCTTCACATAAGCCTGAGCTAATAATAACTGGAAGACAGAGAAAGAGAGGGATGAATGAGTATGATGAATCTGTAGTCATGTTCAGGTGTCACCTCACTGTCTTCAAAAGAAGAACAAAAGATAATTTAGCTATCCTCCTCTCTTTTCACTTTCCACATGACACATCTGAGGAGGGGATATTATAGAGATCCCCTGTTATCCTAAGGTGGTCTGCATGAGCAAGAACCCCGTATAATCAGGGGATGTGCATGAACCTCCACACTTCACATGTGGAACCTCTCCACTTCTGCATAGGCAAAGTGACTACAGAAAGTATGGGTCTAGGTACTCCCCTGCTTGTGTGTTAAAAAAAAGGGGGGTAGTATCTGGATATGGCTGTGTCAACAGCCATATTTTATTTACATTTCAGTTCAGAGCCAAGCATGGATGGAGTGCTCTCTAACAGTTTTCCACAGAAACAGGAAAGTTAGTAGAGAAGGGTTATTGGATTCAATATATTGTTACTAAGAAAAAAAACTCCTATTCAAAAATCCAATGCATTTATGTTAGATAAGGAAAATTTCCACTATTAAGTCTATGTTAAATTAACATGTAAATTTAAGTTAAAAGTCTGCACTAAAAGTTTTAGTCAAATCTGAAAAAAGTCAGCCATGGTTATTACCGATTTATCAATTTACTGCCAATTCCCATGTGTGTCCCAGCAAAAACTAGAGTTACGAGCTTCAGAATTCAGTTTTCTGAGACAGGTGAAGGCCCTCCGTGTTGTATCTGATATAGAATGCAAGACCACCCGGGTGCTAAGGAGACCAACCACCTCCTCAAATTGCTCTTATTATTTATTGACTTTCTAGCACTGTTTCTCATTTATTTAACCAATAATTTAATTAATATCTCTATTCTGCAATTAAATTAATGTTGCGATTCAAGCCTAAGTCAACCACTTAAGTTTTTTTCAAAAAAAGAATTGACCGGCCTCTTTTCATTAGAAAAATTCCATCTTAACTGATAAGTGAATTGGTTTCAACCAGGTAGTCTGCATCTCTGAGTTCTATGATTAAACTTTTCTGCATCAAGAACTCTTTCTACTAAAAAACCCAAACCCAAAACAAAACAAACATGCTGGCATATCAGGACACTGTCAAACTGGAATCCTCAGTTTGACAGGAGAATGTAGAATCTTTTCTCATGCAACCTTCCATCTTCAGTCAATAGTGCTATAGTATTCAGGAAAGAACTGTACCACATAATTTTCCAGAAAATGTAGACTATCCCTGGATAAGAAGGCTCATCAGTCTGACCATAACAATAGATATAATCAAGTCTTTCTGTCCTTGAAATTGTACTGAACAAAGGTTTCACCTCAAGCTTAGGGATTCTGCTGGAAGTTCTCTCTTTCATCTTTCCACTGAGATGAAACCAACTGATTACAGCATTATGGTTAGCCAAAAACACTGCTTGATTCATCTTTAAATATGCACAGAGGTGTGGGAAGCAATAAGTATGCTTTAAATTTTGGGTTTTCAGATCACCAAGGTGATGCAAATTCATACTTTCTCTCTTCTCTTTCTTGATAAGGGAAGAAAGGAAGGCCTTTTGTGATGTCCTAATTGGAAAAGACACCAAAAGATTTTAACACAAAATAAGAAGAAAGGATGGAAGAAAGAAACGGGTGCAAGGGGAATGTAGAGTTAAATTAGTCCATGAAAGAAAGTTTGTATCAACTTCAGAAGAGAAGGCTAGCCTTTAAAACTGGAATGAGAGACTACCAAAAGAACTTGGTGAGCAAGTGCTGTTTATAAGCAGCAAGAGAGAATGTGACAAAAAGGCTACCCAATCAAAAGAGACAAGTCACAGTGTAACAACATATAGTAGTAGCAACTAAACATTTGCAAGGGAACAATCTAAGAAGACAGAGAAAGTGCATTACAGTGGGCCATCTGCCTTTGCAGGTTCAGCACTCGCAGATTTCATTATTCACAGGTTATTTTATTTCATCTATTTTTTAAAACAATTACTCTATTTGTCCCTGCCATGGAAAAAATATGTTTTCTCTAGAAATCACTAGTCCCTTCAACACAATTCTATGGTCCACCTCTGCCAGAAGTGGACCACAGAGTTGCACTGGACAACTTAGAGGTTGCTAGAGAGAATACTTCTCTAGGTATTGCTAGGTCCTCCAGCATGACTCTATGGCCCACTTCCATTAACCATTGAATTGTGTTGGAGAATCTAGAGATTCCGAGGGAAGTGTTCTCAGGTTTAAAAAAAAAGTTCATGATTATTTTCATTTTTTTCCCACTTTTGCAGCGGTCTTGCACTCATAACTCCTATGAAAGTGAAGAGCTCGCTGTACTTGACTAAAATGAGTAGAGAATCAAGCAAAGGTTGAATACTAACTAGAAACTCCCATCAGCCTGAAAACAAGGAATGTTAACAGAACCAGCTGCTATAGCAACAAAACATTTATAGATGCCTACAGTCTTGATGGTTAGCACAAATATTGGCTAGTTACTTGGCATGTTAAAATGTGCCAGTTTAATTTTTAGATTTCTCAGAGCCTCAGCAACAAAGAAAAAAAAGGGGGGGGAGCAAAATCTGCCAAAATATGTCAGGTGTAAACTTGAAACCAGCATAAAATATGATTGTTCTTAGCCAGGGATCAAGGCAGTTTCTTTTAGGCAAACCTCAAGGCACTTCCACTGATAACTCTACTCTTCTTCTCATCCCCCAAAGTATGTATATGTTCACTTGTGGGTGTATATGTATTATAAATGCATCCTCCACCGCCACATCAAACTGTATTCCCCTGTTTCAAAAGCAGCTTGCTATAGCACACAAGTGAAGTGCAAATATACACAGAACAACAAATGACTCTCAATGTCCAGCCCACCATGAATGGTGTATTTGATTCTCTTAAACGGTGTGTCTACTGAGCCTTCTGCAGGCATTCATTGACTGATGTATTGAGCTAAAAGTGGGGATGGGGATGTGGGGATGTGGGCAGACACGTAGACCCTTTCCCTAAACACTGCAGTTGAATGTGATTCCACATCTGCCATGATAGGCTTCCTGATCATGGAAGCTCTGTAACATTGTTCAACCAAACACAGATAAGCCCTATACAAGCATCACTGGTCAGTGTCTGAAAGTCTAAAATGCTTCTGGGTCCATAGTGGCATACAGGGACAGGGTTGACAAGCTGTACACATGAAAAGGTAGATAACACCAAAGAACTTGACTCAAACCCAAAACAGATGTCATGCAGTTCTTGACTGTATCTCTCGTGGGTTTTATCTTGGATTAGTGAAAGCAGTATGAACAGTCATGATTTGATGGTTAGAGCTGCCATGCTGTGGGTGCTGGGGAGGAAGGAATTTTGTTTTGACATCCTTTTCAGTTCTTTCTGTTTTCCACGACTTAAAATCCTACTTGTCCCACTGGTTCTATGGACTGCTCAAAAATGAATCTATCGCTTTTGTAGTCGGCTGGACTGTTAAGTGCATGTGTATCTTTCAAGTTTTGTCAGTTTAGTTTTTTGTTCTGATTCGAATATACAAGCAAATATGCTTAACTAAATATGTATATATTTGAAAAAAAAGTGCACAAGAGTGCTTTAGTCAATGGAGAAAATGTCTCAAAATTATTATATTTTGAAACTTAATATGAAGTCTGGTCTTAGATCTAAAAGACTAATATATTTGATGTTCCTAGACACCTAACATTCTATAAATACATGGAGAACTCAAAACAAAATCTTGCACCATGGAGCATTTCTAGCCAAGGAGACATGCTGGTATGTCCTTGTCCAGAATGCTTCATTTCATCTCCAACATCCTCAAACGCCACCATCTATTTTCCACCAATGATCAGTCAGCATATTTAGTCTTCACAGGACTGTTTTTGGGGGATGGATCTCACATAGGACTGTTTTGGGAGGGATCTCACTTTTTTATTTTATTTTAAAGTGAACCATTGATATTTTCTGCTTCTACAAACCTGGGGATTTCTTCAGACATTTAGTTATCTTCTGTGCAACATGTGCCATTTTGGCTACAAAAAGATCTGTATTCAAAAACCGAGTTCATTAATATGTGACACTGCAGTTTAGTGCTTGACAAACCTGTTCCAGCATAACTTTTCATGAGCCAGCAAATGAACTCTGGTGCATGAAAACATATGACACCAAATCATCACTGTTACTTCTTTTTTCAATAAAAACACAGGGGCTGTATTGAAAGGGATTTTCAGGTATACAAAAACAATTGAAAACATGTAAAAATGAATCAGTGTACTAAACTATAGGCATAGCCATATTGACATAACACAAAACATAAAATTCAAAAGCATGCATTATTATGATACCTTCATTACGCCAAACAGAACTGGTAAAATTCATTGCACTAGCTTTCATAGCCCAGTGGCTTCTTCATCAGGCAAAGATGGTTAAAAATTACCCCATACATTGCTTGATGAAGAACATAATGGGCTTCAAAACCTAGTATGTTGAATCTCATGCTTTTTAGTTGGCTTAATAAAGGTATCACCAGAAGGGTGTATGCGTTCATAGATTAATATCCACTGAACTCCATGGAAAGAGTTGTTTTTGCTTTGGTTTTTTTTTTTTTTTTTTGATAAAGAAGAATTTTAAAATAATTTAAATCATATTGAACCTATTTATAAGTCATGGGAGATAGGGTGGAGTAAATGTTGTATTCCAAGCCCTAGTAAATATACCTTTCTGTATCTAAGAGAAAAGTGTCAGCTAAGGATGACCCTTTGTTTTATTAAGATATAAGTGGTATAGAAAGGACAGGTGTTAGCCCACACTGGTTTACAAGGCTGCTTAATGTTTCCTTATCTATACCAGCACACAAACAGTGATTTTTTTTTAATGACTTCAATAGTAATAATGAAAGGGCAATATAAAATGTCTTCTTTGGTAAGGCTCAGCTATGCATCACTATCCGTTCTGGATATAAAGCACTTTCTCTTTTTTGCTACAAAGTACAACACCAAATATAATCTCATCATCCTCAAACATTAGTTAGAAACAGATAAACATATTGTTTGCATAATAGTGTCAGAATTTCAGGAGCCTAAAGAAAGTTCAGAACAAGATTTCGAAGGTAAATTCCATACTATGTGTAACACAAAATGAGCATTTACAAATACATGCAGAAGGCCACAGTAGAATACAGTTACAAGTCTGTGTTTGCATAGCTAATATTTTTAATTACAGATGCTGTCTAAAATAATCCATTAAAAAAAAAAAAATTCAGAGCATGCGTATACACACACACACCCACACACACACAGCATGTGTCTTGAAATGTATAAAGCCTAAATGTAAACTGAAGAGTGCAGGTCTAGCCTTCACTTTCTTCCCCCTCATCCCTGGGAGTATAAAATATGTAGAATCCTACCCGGCCATATTGCCATAGGCTGTGTTGTCAAGGTGACAGAGTAGCTCCAGGGTTTGAGCGTTGCTTGATGAATCATCAGGGGATTCATGACTGCCTGATTCCAATTCCTTCGGCATCCTCCAAACAGCCGCACATGTCATGACTTTACTGTCTGAAGCTAAGGAACAGAGGATAATGTCAACAGATCACAGCATGGGAAGGTGGGGAGTTACAATGCATCAGTATTTTTTTTTCCTTTTTTGCAGGCAGAGGCAAAGCACAGCACATCTGCTATTTAAAATATTTAAATAATCCTACCGAGTTTTATTCTTAACAATATAAACACATAGCCAAAACAACAGGCGATAAGTACACAAGCAGTTTAATTCAGAGCTCATACAGTTTAATTCACATTTCTAATGTTCTAAAAGCGAAACATACAGCAGAAAATGAAAATGCATTGGAACAACAAGGGTTGCTTCTTGTATGTCTATGTCAATTAATATTTGAAATTACAGTGACCTTTTGCTGAGGGCACCATTTTTATTTTTATTTTTTTGCCTTAAGGTAAAAATGCAGACCTAATTTTAAGGTCTCACACTTTTGGCTCTGCTGGGTCATCTTTGATATGCATGGCTAGAACAAAATGACCTCTTTGGTGATTTTTGCAAGACTTAAATGATAGAGTTCCCCTCCCCTCCTCACCCCAACCCACCCTACATACCAGGTTTTATTTTCAGCACCATATATAAAAGAGGCTAGATAAAATCCTCCTAGTTTACAGTCCCTCAAATATTTCAGTCCAGAGACTATTGACTCCTTTGGACATTCCAGAAAGAGTCTTTGACATGATCTATCAAAAGAAAAACCAAATACATTCTTGAGCATTGGGTGTAATCATCTAGATAAAGGGTATTGGTTTGTGGAAGGTGGGAGATAATGAAAAGTCAGAGATATTGATGATGTTAGAGAAGAAACTTACTAGAAATGGATGTGTGTTTAAACTAAAACTGTGCATGCACCGTACAACCTGATTCAGGACTTGATCTGGTGCTTTGGATCACACCCTAATCCACTCTGGATCAGTTCAGACCTAGAGTACAGATCTCTACTCTTAATTTTATATCTGTTGGAAAATCTAAACAGCTGTAACTTTTCTTTTTTTCTTTCCCCACCACCCCAGATGAAATCTGGAAGACATGGTATACCTGCAGAAGGTGATTAGCTGTGTCAAATTGCAGACAGGCAGTTTCAGGACTTTCTGCATTAAGCAGCTTTAAAATTATGCCTTTAAAAAAAAAAATCCTGTTGCTTTAATTGAAAAAATATTTTAGAAATCTGTGGATTGCTTAATCTTGCCAATTCATGAACTCTGGTCCTGGCACTGTCTGCCCCAGTGTACTGTTTTTGTTGCGTGTCTTCAAGTGGTTTCTGACTAATAGCAACTCTAAAGCAGACCTATCATGGAGTTTTCTGGGGCCCCAGTGTATAAGCGGTAGTGAAAATGGAAACAAATGTTTTTGTTTTTTTAAAAAGCAGCTCTGAAAACATATACAGTCAGCCCTCCACATTTGCTAGGGGTATGGTGTGGGACCCCTGCTAAAGTAGAAAAATCACAACTATCTACGTGTGTGTGTGTGTGTTCACAGGAAGAGTGTTGCATCATGGTGGGGAGAAAGAACATCCAGGGTCCAAATCAGGTCAGGGAAAGGAGAAGGAAAGGGGTGAGTTGACATGGAGCCTCTATACTTCCTTTCTCTCACCCATCAGGAGAGGATCTGTGGTGCTGAGAAATCAGTGCCCAGGCAGCTGCTGATGGCGGAAGAGGAGGAGGAGGAGCAGAGGTGAGCTTTTAAAGTGCTGCCTGGCCTGATCAGAGCTGCTAAGAGGGAAGATTCTCCTGGAAAAGGAGTGCTTGAGGTGAGGGGACAAGGGTTGGAGAAACTTGCAAATAATCAAATTCATGAAAGTCAACCCAGCACATATGGAGGGCCAACTGCACATACACACATTTCCCTTAACTCCCTTAATAGCCATGCCTCACAATCAAACACTAGTGGTTATTTCATCAAAAGAAGGGAATAAATTTAGCTCTAAGAATGAAGAATGAGTGGGGGAAAGTCTCCTATCTCAGATATGCACAGCCACATGTAGCTTAAGCACAGGTAAATTAAATTTTACATCTAAGAAAAATCAGAAAAATCTCTCCTAAGCTGTCAGCCAAAAATGCACACACACAAGCAGCTCCAGAATAAGAAAAATGCCTCAATCTTTTAAGCAAATAATAGACCAGGCCTGCACAACATACAGCCCAGGGGGCACACGCAGGCCGCCAACAAATTTTGTGCTGTTCGCATCGCTCATGAGCATGAGAGTCAAAAAAAGTTGCGGCAACTAGGTTGCTGATGGTTTTGAATTAACCCGGCTGGGCCGTTCCCTCCTCCTTCCCTCCAGGGGACAGCAGAGAGCCAAGCTGATGCTACCTTTTGCCCTTGCGCAAGATGGAGGCAGCTGCTTCTTCTACTTCTGTTTTGCTTGGATGGACAGTGAGGGCGAAAGTGCCCGGGAAAAAGAGAAGACCAGCTGGGGCTGGAGGGGGCAAGAAAGGAGGTGGTTTCCTCCTCCCTGAGCAAGCCAACATTGACTATTACACGGCAAACTGGGAACCTTTTACTGACCAGCTTATTACTGGTCAGTGTCCTCATTCAGTCCTATCCCTCTTAAACTGCATTGGAAAAAAATTAATCACCTTTAAAGATTGCATTTTAAAATGCAATTTAGATCTATTCTGCTGTGCACTCTCACATAAGTTCCACCCCCCCACACTATCTAGAATTCCCTTTGTATATCCTCTAAATCTATTTTCTTCCCCCTTCCTCATAAACAATACTTTTTTTCTGCCACCCCAAATTGTTTCCTTCCCCTTTGATCTTTTGCAAATCTTTTGCAAATTACACACTGCTACATTTCTTAAGGCGCAGTTCTCTTGTCCTTCCAATAATCCTGTTTACTGGTTTTGTGTAATCATAACTTGCCACTTCTCCATTATCGCAGTTGTCCTAACAACAGGTCAAGAGGGTAAGACAGTGGCCATTTCTGCCCTATACTATTACAGTGCTCTTATTCCACTTTCAACATGCTATGGAATCCTGGGGCTTGCAGTTTAGAGAGCGGCCTTTAGAATTCTCAGCCAGAGAGCTCTTTGGCCTCAGGAAACCACAAACCCCAGAATTCCACAGGATGCTGAAAGCAGAATAATAGCACTATAACAGTGTAGGGTAGAAATGGGCAATGTTGTCATTCCCCATGTTTTATAGTGGTGTGAGGGGGTGAAACTTAAGAAAGGAGGTTTCCCTAAGATTGCCGGATGAGTTTGTAGCAGAGACAAGATTTGAACTTTTCAGCCATGGAAAGCCACTGGTTGGCCTTGGGTGGATCACACGCTCTCAGCCCCAGAAAATCCAGTGATAGGTTTGCCTTAGGGTTGCTGTAAGTCAGAAATAACTCGAAGGCAACAACAGCAATAATTCATAAGTCTACTCTGGTGAGATAAAAACTTACTCAGAGTTCAAAGCTTTTTTTTTAAGACTATAACTCCCAGAATTCCCCGGTCAGTAATCATGCTACCCTGGGTTCTGAGAGGTTGTAGTTCACCAAAGGAACTTTTGTGAAGCTCTTATTTGAAAAGATGTCATGTAAAAGGTGGAACTAGCTTGTTTTTTGCTGCTTAAAAAATTAGGTCACACTATGCTGTTATAGTGCTATTATTCCACTTTCATCATCTTGTGGAATCCTGGGATTTGCAGTTGAGGGAGGGGTATTTAGAACTCTCAGCCAGAGAGCTTTTTGCCCCGAGGAAACTACAAACCCTAGAATACCACAGAATGTTGAAAGTGGAATAATTGCACTATAATAGTACAGTGTGGAAAGGCCCTAGGACACAGAGGAGGCTTCAAACTGCAGGAAAAGAAGTTCCGCCTAAACATTAGGAAAAACTTCCCTAATTTCCCTTTTTTATAATATGGTTTATTTGCAAAAATAGTTTAATCATTAATTATACTATAATTTATTTTGCAAATAAAAAACATTATTATACCATTATTATAACTTTACTGGGAAGGTGAGGCACTAAAAACCTATCTGCAGCCCGAAGAAGTTTAGCCTATTTAATTTCAGCCTACTGCCAAGTTACCTACTGCCAAGTACTGCAGGTCTGCAATAGACAACAGACAAATAAAAGCAGCAGCGTGCACAACTCTTAGTTCTTCCCAGTCTCCCTCTAGTCCCTCACCTGCCCTGAGCAGACCTCCACATAAGTAATGGGAAAAGCAGAAAACAGGAATACAGAATGGCAGTGACATCATATACAAACCTTCCCCCACAAATGCTTTGACTTCAAATATCAGTCAAGCTAATGAGAGACCTGCATGGTTTGGAAGCTAGCCTTCTCAATCCAACCCTTCCACATCAATCCAAGTCCATTCTGCACTGGGAAAAATACATTTCTAGGGTTTTCCTTGACCCATGGACACTGAGGTGTCCATTAGTAGGAAGCAGTCTGGGAAGTATATAGGTAATTTCAAGCAGTGTTCTGGAATCAACTTGGTCTGTTGGCACAATCTACTCTGGATCCATTCAGGATTGGATTAAATCAGCGGATCTGTTTTGGAATTTGGGCTTCATCTGAACCAATCAAAGTTTAAAAAGAGAGAGAGAGAGATTCAAACTCTTGCACAGAGTTGTTTTTTAAAAATTAAAATGTCCATTTGCAAAAACACTACAGTCACATGAAGACAAGAATCCTTAGGTCTGTGTCTCCAGTCCCTCATAAATCTTTCATGCTAAATTTATCCTCTTTCAGACTGGCAGATGATTACCATCCTGATTTAGTCATGTTTTAAACATTCATCACGCAGCACTATAAAAGGCTATACAAGATGGAAGACCCGGAAGCTGATGTCTTCAGCAGGTCAATACTAAAAAACTATCTTTAGTGAAGGACACAAAAAGCTTAATACTGAAGCGACAAAATAAAAGCTCTAAGCACAAATGGCCGTCGATAAGGTCTAATTCAGTAGCCTAGCTATTAGTAGTTGGGTTATGAGGTGGGGATATGAATGTAGAATGCTGTTGAAACGCAGTAGCAGCAGTGCACAGATTCTTTATTTTATTTTATTGGAATACCTTTATAAGTTAATTAAGGGCAGAAAGATTATGACTTACTCAAGGCTACTCAACAAGGGAGATGGAATGGAGACAGAGGAGAAGAAGAACCAATGAGTGTATACCATATACAATATAGAAAACCCTATCTTTGTCATTTAAATGGTTACCATAAGTCAACAGAAGACCCGAAGGCACCTACATACACACATATATATGGATCTATACATACAATACACATGCACACACATGCACACATAGCCTAAGGCAATATGTGTACCTCTTCTTCAATGAGTTCAAATTCAAGTGAACATTTCTATGTCACAATCCTGGGCCTAAATTGGAAATTCAACTCAGCATGAATCTGAACAAACAGTATCTACTATGTACGGTAGGAAGGTATTGACAAATGCATTAGGCAAAGATACTCTGAGTGTTATTTACTGATCAATAAAATTCACAGGCAGATGTTGGTAAGCAAATTACTAACATAGGTTGTTGTCCTGTTGTGCTTTTCTTCAGAGAATACATTCCCACTGTACTCTGTCTGGTAATGGGCAACGTGGTTACACAGGCATGAGCACCATGTGGCCTCTCTTACTCGTTCTTCCAGCTTCCAGAGCCCCCCACCGACCAAAAGAATTTAAACACAAAAAATTGAGAACTGCACTCCTGGAAGCACATAGTCAAGAGTGTGCATGTCAGCTTATCTTTTTAAATACAAACAGTGGTATTTAAAAAACTGGAAGTGAACTTCCTGACAATCTGAGTTTCATCTGGAGGAGAGTGTGAATCCCAGAGCCTCTGAAATTGCTCCCACAATCTATGCTACTAAAGGAAGGTGTATGTCCATGTGTGTTTCTCTCTACCTTAGCTTCAAGACTGCAAAACCCAGAAACATACAATTTGGCGTATATACTAAAAAAGAGACCGTAGTGTTGCGCATCTGGAGGTTGTTGATTTTTTCTTAATAGACTATTTTATCTTAATTTAAATCAGCCTGTAGACCACAATACCATCTTTAGTCATGAGGTGGCAGACCTTCCTAACCAATAAGAAATAAACCATCACATCTGGGATACTCATTTCCCCAGATGGTCTTTAGGGACTTTCATGTGGGTTAGCAGGCTGACCACAACTACTGCTCTCCTCTGTATAGCCCCTGAACTCTCTAAAGAGGAAACAGAACAAAAGTGTGAGAGAGAAAATGTCCTGATGCATAGTGACGATGGGGACTGAACAAAGAGAAAGTGTGGATCAGGAGTGGGAGAGGAAAATGAAAGATAAGTAAGGGGGAGGAGTAAATGGAAGAAAGAAAAGGGAACATTAAGAAAGGAAAAGGTAATAAGCACTGGCCTGGAGACACAGCAACATCACCTGGGTGGGTGAGCAAAGACAAAGAAAGAGCATCAGCATGGGTGAGGAGAGACAATGTGCAGGTGGGGTAAGTAAAGGGAGAAAAACGTATACGGTTCAAAGGCAGAGGAAGATTAGAGGAGTACGCGCTTGGATGAGGGGTAAAAAATTGCCTCAGTCTGGCTAGGAGGGAGGGAGAAGTAGGAAAGGAGGTGGGGAGAAGTTTCTAGTCCAAGAACAGCTGCATACCTCTACAAGTTTGGAGAAGAGAGCCAATCCTTCCTTCCTTCCTTTCTTCCTTCCTTCCTTCCTTGCTTCCTTTATTTAGTGTATTTATATGCCACTTTTTCTCCCAAAGTAGGAAAGCAGATTTACTTTAATTTCATGTTGCTACGCTATAGACTATTAATACTAGAAATGCCAACAGTGTGCAGTTTGGAAATACTAAATAGATGGCTACAAAGAATACTAATTAGAAGTTGGCTAGACAGATCTCTCACTTTCAAAGTACAATAGCGGCTAATTATATCAAGACTTTGCATATTTGTAAGCATAAGACAATCTGTTGAGTAGGAAGGTATCAGGTTTTTGTATCTTACAAACCAGACTGGCATTTCTTAAGAGTCTAGCAAACAGCTCTCCCTCTCAACTGAGAGGCAGTGAACTGATGTACTCTTTTCCATCTGTATGTCCAAAATAGGCGAGGACTCTTTTGGTCTCAACTTGCTTTGACTCCCTCTCACCTCACTATCTCTTTGCCATGCTTTTCACTTTCTTCTCCGTTTCTATCTCTCAGCATGCCCGGTGTTTTACACATTGTGACAGACTACAATAAGACCACAGACTCTCTGGATATGGGCATAGAACTCTAGATAAGCAAAGGTTTCCATCATCTATGAGAAAGGAAATGCCGAGCACACCTTGTGAGTGAGAATTGTGTGTGCATGTTGTGCTCCTTACAGAATAAAAAAAACAACAACAAAGTACAGAGAGGCCATGGAGTCAAACCCTAGCATGTTTATTATTTATTCATTTATAGTCTTCTTTCTTACAAGGAGCTCTGGGTGGTATATACCAAAACTGTGAAGTAGGTTAGGCTGACAGAGAGACTGCAATTTACTCCAGGCTACCTATGAAGTTTCATGCCTGAGCAAAGATTTTAACTGGAATCTCCTTAGTCCAACAAACATATTTCCTATGGTACAACTGGACAACATTTCTACTCACTGAACTCTGCATATATACTAGATTCAGCTTTACATTATATATGAATCATATAAGCATACTTTGAAAATAAAGATTGTACCGAGGTGGGGAGCAAACAGCCCTCCAGATTTTGTAAGCCAGCACTGCCAATGGTGAAGCATGAGGGAAGCTATACTTCAGCAACATCTGGAAGTTCACAGGTTTTCTCACCCTTGGATACGGCCATTTGACCATCTCCTCTTCATATGTTGAGGCTTTTATTTGTTATTAAAGTGCTCAAGTGCTTCATCTCCCTTCTATACTTTCATTCACCAATGTCTCCCTCACCACACAGACACATATTCCACCAGTGGTGGAGCTTGGAGTGCATGGAGGGAGGGAGGGCAAAGGAGGGAGTGGGGCTACGACACATGGGGGCATGGCTACAGCACACGGGGCAGGGCTACAGTGCATAGGAGCATGGCTATGGCATGTGAAGGCATGGCTACGGTGTGTGGGGGTGGAGCTACGACACAGGGTGCGGGGCTACAGGGTGTGGGCAAGGAGATGCGGCGCTCCTCAAAAATTGCCGCTGGGGCGCACTGCCTCCATTGCCCCCTGTCTCTATACGACTGTATTCCACCAATATCTCACTTCCTTCTTCCTACCTCACAATGACACAAAGGTGGTGGGATGCTGAGATGCAGCACACATCTGTTTTCAGACATGTATGTGCTTATTTAAATATTTATTCTACCACTCACACTACAACCAAGCATCTGCTTCCTGGAAGCATTCAGATAGTCTTGCTGTTAGTATCAGAGTTCTGTAAACTGCTTCCACTGACATTCAAGTTTTGTTTGTCCGTGCTGGATGGGTAGGCAATGATTTCAGGCAGTACAGCTTTTAAAATTCTTCCTTTGTTATGGATAGTTCAGTTCCTGGTAGACTTTAGACCAGAGGTGGGCATCATATGGATCACCAGATGTTGCTGAAGGCAAATCCCAGCAATACTCACCACTGGCTATTCTGGTTGGAGCTGCTAGGACTTGCAGACCAACAACATTTTGGATCAGGTATGTGATTCCCAGTGCTGGTTAAGCTTTAAGAATACTTCCTAACGTCTGTGGATGTGAGGTGATTGAAAAGAGGACCCATGAGAAAGTGCCTTTTCCAGCCCACTCTCAACCTGGACCCGGTTCTGTGAAGAACTCTCCAGATCCTACAACAATATGGTGCATTTGTACGATGGTCATAGGGAAGGCCTCCTCTCCCCTGGCAACCCCCTTGGTTACCATGCTGAGTACAGAGTATCAGATCACCCAGTCTTTCTTCAGTCACCCCACTTTCTTGCCTGCATATAAGTAATGTCGAATATGGCTATGGCTACCTTTGGCTAACAGCCCAGTGCTTAAATGCAAGGCTGTCTAGGCTTTGGGGCAATCTTCCTAGGGAGCCTGCCATACCAACTTTTCTTGGCTCACCTTCTACTACTGAGAGAAGACCTTCCTTTTTCAACAGGCACCAGGCCTGTTGAGCTGTTAATTTTAATCTCCATGCTACATTAGCTCTGAAATTGTTTTGTCTGCTGTCCTGCCTCTTTTATGTCTCATTAGTTGTTGCTTTCATTGTATTTTAATTCTGAGTGTGTTGTAAGCCACCTGGAACATTTTAATGGGAAAAACAGCGGAAGGAATGACAAGAACACCTTAAATAATTAATAAAAACAGTAAAAGGTACACTGAAACAGACTTTTATATGGCATCTGAACACTGACAAAGAAGGTCTCAGAAAGAGAGTCTGAGAGACTTGGTATCACCAGAGAAGGCCCCAAGGTTACCTGAGTCGCCTGTTGACTCATGACAACCCCATGAATTTCATAGGGTTTTTCTCAGGCAAGGAATACTTAGAATCCTTTTTTCAGTTCCTTCCCCTGCAAAACAGCCTACAGCACCTGGTATTCATTGGTGATCTCCCATCTACCTCAGAACAAAAGAAGAATAAAAAAGGCTGTTTACTCCTTTTTCTCCTTAAATCTAAACACCTCTCTCTCCATCTGCTTCTGTTCTCTTTCCCTCAGACCTCTGTATCCTACGCTGTAGTGCAGCTGAAACTGACCTTCTCTCATCTAAATATTACTGGAGATTGTTGTGGTTAGAGATGTGAAGGCCTAGGGGAAAATACCCAGCTTTTTCCCTGGAAAAAAAAATATAACTTTTTAAAAAGACTTTGGAATATTTATTTTTAGAATGATGAATTCTAAAGTCAAGTTTAAGTCAAGGTGTTCATACGTTTACTCCCCCAAAATTGCTTCTAAAAACTATACTACAGGAAGTATTTTATGAAAAGCCACAGGTACAGTATGAGATCACTGCAAGTCTTGGCCTTGCTATTTTTTTCTCAGGATTCTTTCCCTTTATGGGAATGAATGCTTTATCTCCTCTTGATACTATGGAAGACCAGAGGAGACAAAACAGTTTTCTCTGTTTTACTAATGCTGATGGTTTCTTTTGTTTTTATTGTTTTTTATCAGTTGCAAAGAGATTCCTTACGGTTCAGGACCTTGCAGTTCCATTTGTAAGGGAAAAAAATTAAAAAGGGACTTCAACACGTAACTGCAGACATACCTCCACGAAGAAAGTCACTTATTCCCCCCCTTTTTCCTCTTCCTCTCTCTAGGTGGAAGTTTTTCTAGCAGTATATGCATTGGGAGGATGGTGAACGATGGCTAGAGGACTGCAGACCTTTGGTATAAGGTTGTATATCTGCAATAAAACTACACAATAAGTTTTGAGCTGGGAAAGAGCAAGATTCTACTTTCACTGAACATATTGTACCCATGTGTGTTTGCCTACAACAGACAAGGTAAATAGCAATTGCTGTATCAGTCAGTACAGTCCACCCTCCACATTCGTGGGTTTGATATTTCTGAATTTGATTATTCATGAATGTGCATGTCCCCCCCCAATTTTCCTCCTGCCCTTCCCATGCATTTTGCCCCAGCGTGGAGATCTCACATTGAGGCAAAACAAAAGGCAATTGGGTAGGGAGTTCCAAATAGCCTTCCTTTCCTCCTTCAGTGTTCCCCTGCTTCCCATCCATTTTCTCTGTGCTGGGGCAAAACGTATGGGAAAGGGGGCAACTCCAGAGAATGAAAGGAAGGCTCTTGGGAACCTCTCCTCCACTTCATTCCCTTCTGTTCTGCATGGGAACAGGAAGGGAGGGAACCCTGGCAGGGAAGAGGAGAGGAACAGATGGTGGAATTATTCGCAATTTTTCCACTTGCGAATGTGGAAGGAGGATTGCAGTAAAAAGGAGACAGAGGAGAATACCGACGAGGCAGCCTCACCAGCTATCCCTAATGTGTTTTTTAAAAAAAGAATAGGTCTGTAAGTCCAGCCACCAAAATGGAAATCTAAAGAAAAGAGGAAGATGGTGAAAGAAAAGCATTCACATGGTCTGTGAGATGTTCAAAATGTTTTTCTTTACTTATGCAACCTGATGTAGTTGTTTCATTTCACATGTGAATATTGCTACTTTTAAATAAAAAGTTTGCTGAAACATGCTGAACCGCTTCTGTTTTGTTTTTAATTTGTTTGTTGTTTGTTGTGCTATTTCTCTTTTTAGCATCAAATATTCTGTTAAATAATACCCAGAAACATATCAACTTTTTAAATTGAGGTATATGTCTGACTAAACTGGGTATAATGTTATCACATTTTTTGTTCCTAAAGCAACAAAGGGATTTGCAACCTCTAAAGGAAAAAGGCATTTTTTTTTTATTCATGGGTTCAGAACTTCCGGAAAATTTATATCTCTGGCTGTGACTGCTCAAAACAGTAATATAGTAAGCATACTAGTTACATTGAGGAAAAACTACAGGCACCCAGATCTGTCATCCATATGATTTGGCGTCTATGGGATAGCACAAGGGTGAGCAGTTCTCTTTCAGTACCAAATAAGGAGCTTATACACAGAAGTCTACTTTCATGGGCATCTACTTTGCCCCAGAGTTTTCTTGATTAAACTGCCTTCACTATAGAAACTTTTAAGAACTGGTGGATACTCATATCAATCTACACTGCTTTTTCATGAGGTACTGGAAAGAAGAAAAAAGAAGGTTTTTTATGGCACCTCAGGAACTAGACATTAAAACAGAGAAGCACAGAAAGTTCAGCTTGGGCATCCTCAATAGTGACAGTGAATTGGGGGCATGGAGAAAGATAATTCCCAGGCCATAGAAGCTAGCATTGGTTTTTAAAAGGAGAGTTGGGGGAAGAATATAGGAAAAATGAGCAAATTACATTTCTCCTAACCCACAAGCTAGTTCTGTTTCTCTCTCTCTCCCCGCCTCCTAAACTTGACAGCTCTGAGCATGACAAAGAGAACAATGGCAGCTGCCCATTACATCAAGTGTTTTATTTGCACTGATTAACAGTAAGCACACAGTGATTAAATTCAAGTCGTGCATGCATGTCTGTAAATATATTTAACACTTTTACACCTCAGATTATGTGCACAAACAGAGATATTTAAAATATTTTTCTATTGAGCATATTCTACAGCTGCCCTTTACTCTTTGGCTTAAAATAAAATTTATAAAACTGTATTACAATCCAAAAGTTTGGAACTAGTGGTATTCAAGTTTACACAGAATGAAGCAAGTTTACAGTTTGGAGCATAAGAGCTAGATATGTAGATCTGTCAATGCTTATTTCATATTGTTTCTTGGGAAGTAAAACAAAGACAAAAGACAGAGACTGGTACCAAGGAACACAAAATGCAGGACAAGTAATTGTGTGTCAGTAAAAATCTGTCTTAAATTTTATTAGGATTTGGAATAATAAATATTAAATAATTGTTGAAAAAATTATGTGGAGCTGTGAATGCATTTACTTTCAGCAGACAAACTCCATGATTTCTTTTCTTTTTTTCAAATAAAAAGATTTACCTTCTTCAAAGAGAATGGTGCTGCAGAAAATGGGACTTGATGCACAGTGGAAATTAGATATTGTTTACATTTCCATGAAGACCAGATTACTAAATTGTGTGCTATGATATATTATTTGTTATGCCTGAAACAACAAATTTCAAGACAATCTAGAAGACAGTGTACAGTGCTCTTCTATAGCATTTTTCTTAATAGGAGTGGGGGGAACAATCTAGAATGGGGTCAGATTTATCTCAATTCGTGTGAAAGTGGAATATTGCTACTATTTCTTGGAGAGAGGCATATGTGCCTATGAGGAAAATGAACAGAAGTGTGTGTCAGCCATCATTTTATTGCATTCCCAAGTGCTTTAACCCCAACCAAAGGTGCTGTCTGCAGAAATCCAGGATGGAGCTAGCTGAGCTGAGGCTTCAGTGGCTGACAGGACTTGCTCTTTGATGCGCTCAGGTGGTACAAAGCCAGCTGGCTGCCATTACTCTGTTGCCCTGGGAACCACAATTGAAGTGTACTTCTAAATCTGCACAGGAGGTACTTCTGCACCATTGCCACAGCAGCTCTTGCTGTGCAAAGTTAAAGTCGCGTAGCAGCTATAGCTACAGCCCAGCTGGTGCCCATTAATGTTCCCTGTATGACAGGAGCAAGCAGCTAGTCTTAGATGCCTCATTCTTGCCACTGACAAAACAGAAGGATTTATCACTCTTATTAATGGAGATGAAACACACTTCACCTGTTTGAATAGGAAGGGGGTTCAAAAGGAACGGAGGTTTTAAGTATGGCTTTTCAGTCCTCCTGCCTTTTGGTTCAGCTTGCCATCATTAAAGTGCAAAACACATCATTTTTACAACCAGAAAATTACTTAGAAGTCCCACTGAACTTACTGCCAAGTAAGGCATACAGAACTACAGGTCTAATTTTGAAAGACGGGGCTGTTTGTTAGAGGTCCAAAAGTCTGGGGGAGACTAAAGAAAAGCAGAAGTGGCCTGGAAGTTTCCAGAAAATGTGCCACTGCTAGGATTATTCTGTAGGAAGCACTAAAAAAAAACCTGCATAGTTTCATAAAATAAATTGGATTAATTGGTAGCCCGAAATTCACCACTTTTGGACTTGTAAACTATTTCCCCCCAGAATAGCTGCAGCCTCCTCAAGGTCCTTCAATAGCCCTATTCAAGTGTCCTACTCTTAGGACAAAATGATTATGTGAGGAAGAGGGAACAGCATATTCATGCTCCCTGTTTCCTCATCACTTTTCCCCTTTATGGAAGATGAACCTCTACGACAGACTCCATCTAGAGTCCCTATACAATTTAGAACCCTGAAATGGGAGAGGTGGGTCTAAATCAGTCAGGAAGCTTAGACAAATCCAAGAAGTCTTCTTGCTGTAAAAATTCACCCTCAACACACGGAGGGAAACAAGGACAGCAAGAGAACAGAAGGGAACTAGCATGTTCATCCTCACTTCTCCCACTTCCCTTTCCACATTTGATCACTCTACAGCAAAATGCCTGAAAACAGTTGATGTGAGAAGAAGAAAGGGAATTGCACTTGCTGGCCCTCCCAGTGTCATCTACACCAGTCCAGTGAAAAATGGAAACAGGCTGTAGGTGTGCAAGTATCAATAACTGAGAAGTATGATTAAAAATGCCCTGGTGGCGACATCCAATCTCCTTCTTCTGATCTCTGCTGATCTAAAGGAGATAAGGCCCAAAAAGTTTGGGGTTTGCCTGTAGGACCCAGGTGGCCAAACATGTCTAGGCTCTACACACAGTCTTCCTTCCAACTATGGAGAAGGATCAGTGCCAGGATCAAAACGCAACTGCACAGATGATCTGTATTCCCCTTAAAAGTATCAAGGGTAGCACCACAGTCACAAAAGCAAACTAAATTCCAGAAGCTTGCTTCCTCTGGAAGGCGGTAGTGGTGCATGATATTGAGTTGTCATGCCTTAACAATATTTGGAGGTGTTTCCATAAGAGTAAAATTCAAAAACAAAGCTTTACATTCATTTGAATATAATTTCTAAAACTACATGAAAGGGGATGTACAGAATTTTTTCCCTGATCAAAGGTTTTGGTTCAAACATTTCTACCTAGTGGAAAAAATGTCTAATATCCTTATATAATAGAGGTAACTGCAGAAGGGATGAGACCAATTTTCAACTCTGTGCCCCTCTCCCAGCAGCAGCACTGGCACATCAAAGTATATGTTAAAATTTTGGGTGATTTTTTTCACACCCCCTCAAAACTAAAAGGGTTCATTCCCCTAAGCCCCCCACATACTTTAGAAACATGTCAGCATCATTTGAAAATCAGTGAAAATTAAAACAGAAAAGTGAACAACATTACTCCCACTTTCGATTTTGGCTGATTGTGGAGGGTTCCAGGTATGGGGGGACTGGGGAAGGAAAATCACTGCATTATGCATACCTTTTTGGGAGTGGTTGGAAGAGAAATCTTTAAAAAAGATTTTTAAGATCTTAAAAAAATCCTTTTATTTTTATTAAAAAATGTAGCATAATATAATACTACTACATCCATCTCAGAGTACCAACATATATCATCTATACATGGAAAAAATGAAGACGTAAAATACAAAGAAACTTAACATCTATATCTAAATAACCTTCTATGTCAAATTTAATAATAAATAAAATATTAAAAAATTGACCATTCAGAAAATCAGAATCTTTTAAAAAATTGTAGGGCTCCTGGGACCACACTCTGCCCACTCTATTATATAGCAGATAAATTTAACTTGTAGTTCTGTTTACTTGTATAAGGCAAAAATTATGGAAAGTGAGAACCCCATAAATTTAGAATTCACAAATGTTTACTAGGAAACCTACACTGTTGCTACAAGAGCTCTATTATATGTGACTAGGAAGGCACTGGAGGGAGAAGAGACAGAGAAAAGAGAGGGAGCCAACTGCTCAATTCAGATTTGCATGAAATCTCTTTGCCTCCTGACAGGCATGGCCTTGAAAATATGATGAAGTGAGGGAGAACACATCTAACTGTGTAGGGGAAATATTCCACATGTCTGGTAAAATCTCAATTCAGTTTAATAAATCTAATGAAGCATCTGCAAATATATTTAAGCATTCTATTTGATTATTAGATTACTTTGCTTAAGAATAGGGTTCAACTAATTCCAATGCTTTTTTGAAATTTATTGACCTTTAAGTTGCTCTGGGAGCCTCTCTGGCTGGTAAGCGGAGTGAAAATGCTTCAAAGAAATGAAGAATCCCGTTTAAACCTTCCTCAAATATAAGAAATCTTGGTGTAAACACAACACTACATTAATATTTTTGGATTAATAAAATCCCAAGTTGCTTTTTGCACAACAGGCAAGAACGATAGCCACAGAGAAAGCATCTTGGGCAGTTTTAGAATGGGCCATTTTTTTTCACCACACCAAAGAAATCTTTGCTACTTCTTCTGCGTTCTAATGACGCTTACTTGATACTAATGTCTGCTCTTCCAGGGCAGAATTTCACTTCCAACAGATGACTGTACTTGTGCTGATATGGCAATGATTACATTATAGTATATACGGGGAAAATGATTAACACTCATGGAGAAGGACATGAATTCCTGCACCCCCAACCCTCAGGCATCCTGGGAAAGAAGGAGGAAGAAAAAAAATCAAATTACTGCATGTGCCACAGCCTTCACATAGGCATTTCTTATAATGCAACGCTAAAAGGTGTTCCTTCAGAACATCTGAAACTCTAACAGGACAGGATGTATTAATGACTATTTTTGACAGGAAAAAAAGGGGGCATTCCTGCAACCTTCAAAACAGGTTATTTACCACCCAGTCTTTAAAACCCTCTTAATGGCAGGGCAAGGTATCTTGTTCGCAGAAGCACACAAAGAGACCGGCACCTACAATAAAGGGGCTTTTGCCCTCTGCTGGTTTTTTCCATCATTACATTCAGATAAGCTATTGTGTGTGAGGAATCACTCTCCCTGTGTGTCTCCTTTTTCTCTCACACACAGGCACACACACATCCCACTTCCCCGCAAAAGCACATTACCACAAGAGTGCTTTCTAGTCAAGTCTTCATTTTTACAAGGGAAGAACAACGAAGAGCGCTCTTATTCTAGGCATGCACGTGAAATATTTATGACAGATGCCTTTGAATCATCATCTCCCCCTACCCACACGCCCCAGTTTTCTGAAAGAATGAACCCTGACTTGGAGGAGGCAAGGGCACGCTGCAGCTCCCACTGTAGATAAGCCAGCCGTTAATCAAACCAAACCCCTCGCTCAGAACCCTCCACCTACCGAGCCTCATCAATGCCCGGGAATGACACTGCCCTCTTTTTGCCTCAGATTTCCATAAGGCATTAGAGGGCTGCACTTTTAAATCCAAATAAGATGGACGCTCTGAGCACGGCTCACTCACTTTTTCTTTCTCAGCAATAATAAAGTTACAGAATGTATATGCTTAAGTGTTAATGA